>CAMTDV010000012.1:84130966-84145071 GCA_947069175.1 Scalesia atractyloides | reverse complement strand
AAAATAAAACCGAACCTTTTGACGATACCATAGATTACTTACCTAAATTGGGGGTTTATTTTATCTAAACCTAACCATTCGTTATGATTCTAATCGGCATGACCCATAAAAACACAAACACCCCTTTGGGGCTTATTAGGGGTCAAAAAACGAGCGTTACCTCTAGATAAAAACTTTCGAACTAATTTACATCCTTTTTTGCTTTTCTTTTTTTCCTAAAATTTTACCGAACCCGTCTTCATTCCAATACTCACAACACCTACGTTTCCTTGTGTAGGGATAACTCGGTGGTTCGGGGTTCCCTAATCAAACCTAAACGCTTTCAGGGGGGGAAATTTAACTTGCAAAACCGTGAGTAACACTCGACCACCACCTTTTATTACGCTTTACACTTTTGGGGGTTACAACATGTTAATCTATCTAGAAACACTAAAGCACACTTTTATTCTATGTAATTAATCACCAAAAATCCACATACATGCTATATTTATTTTGATGGCTTGAATGGTTTACTTGGGAACATTTTTTATGGGGATCTAATGTCATTAATTTCGGATCAAGCCTCCCTTAAACATGTATTAAGCGTTATGGGGGATAACGCCTGCCCGTTTTCCTTATGGTCAATGTTTAAGTTTTAAATCTATTACGCGGTACACTAGAGGATTTGACTTTTTAGTTCACATCCTTTTTTTAACATTAATCTCGAAAACTAGCTATCATGTGGATTTGTTTTAATGCTTTTTACTATTTATGGATTTTTATCAAACCCTGTGTAACTCGCCAAACTTGTTTTTTGAACTACACTTTTTTAACATGTTTAGGTTGATGAGATTGATACGACGGAACTTAGTAGGATCAACATAGAAAACATGCTTAGAATGAACTAAGTTATTTATTATGTTATGTTTAAACTTGTCTCACTTGTTGTTACTTTGGATTCAAATTTATGTTGTATTTGACAATTTGATGAATGAAATGAAATGAAATGGGTTGTCTAATTAAATATTATCACGATTAGTGTTATGATGTCTCGAGCAATCTCGTTCGTCTCACTCTGATGTTTCCGCCATCGGCTGGGGTTAGAAAAAACGAATTTTAACATCTCAAACAAAACTTGGACGAACCTACAACCCTAGAGATGAATTTTGAAGCCAAAGAAGGTGATTTGATGATCAAGGAGCATAAAGGTTGAAGTTTTGAAGTGGAGGATCATGATTTCTTCGGGTTTTGTAGTTCGGGTGTCACGTTTTCGGTATCTTTTCTTCAAACCATGTCTTGTGAATTGATTATGCTTTGTGCTTTTGTTATCACAATAATGTTGGGCTAAAAACCTTATCACTGCTTAGGTCGAAGGATGAATACACTAGTGTGATTATGTTCTTTTGGTTTTCGGATACTTTGAGGATTTAATTATGAAGTAATACTTTAGTTTTCATATGATCTTATGTATAGGCATGCTTAACTTGTTCATTGATCAATTATAATTCCTCATGGATACTTGTTGAATGTTTTCCATATGATAGTTACATGGAAGGTTAACTGCTTGGTGCTTTTGACTATTAGATGGTTTGCTAGCGTACGTAGTAGCCATAGGAATTTAATTGCGATTTGTCTAGGTTTGAGTGTTCTGCCAATTTTAATAGATGTGAGGTGAGAGATTGTTGGCTAGTCTCTAGTGATTAGGTTTCTAGGTTAGATTCTTGGTGAGGAGATCCCCGAACTAGGTCTTTGTCTGCTAGCTGAGTTAGATTATAAACCTTAGTTACTTAGACTTTCGTGCTATGAGGTAGAGTGTCTAAGGGTGCTTTATTATTAGACGATGATAGCCTATGAGGGAGTCCAATAAACTGATGAATAAATAGCTTATTAGATCACCATAGGTGTCATCTCGAGAAGGGTCAAGAGTCTTATAGGTAAATCTGTAAATTTAGCATCTTAAGATCCTGGTTTCCACATTAGTTCCAACCGTTAGAACGTGTCAAACATTTGTAGGATTCTGACCTAGGTAGTATGTTTCCCATTATCTGATCACTTCTCCGGTTAATTTGTGTCTTTTTTAGTTTAATTCAATTTAGTAATTTTAGTAGTTTGTTCGAACCCCCCTCCCAAACAAGAAAACAAACTAAGTCAAATCAATTAGGTTGGATAACTTAATTGAGTCTAGTATACTTAATTAGTAGAGTCTCGTGGGTTTGATACTTGGACTCACTTGAGCTTTACTATATTGACCGGTACACTTGTCGGTTGTGTGGTATAGGTTTTAGAGAGTCTTAGTTTATAAATTTAAAGCTTAAAGTGTCTAGTTTAAGGTTAAAATTAGTTAGTTTTTCATATTTAGCACATCAAGCCCACCAACCCTTTACCATTAGCTGGTATTCCTACCTCAACATTTGGTTCAATGCTATGTTGTAAGCCTAGACACGAAAAAGGAGAATTAATCTCCTCATACCTAGAAGTCTGTCACGGCCCTAATACACATTTCAAGCCCATCCCCACTTTCTCTCTCCATAACCGACCTTACTACCAACTGTGACTTCCTCAGCTTCTACCTCGAGACCATCACCATCATGATTAGCACTACAATCCGATTCATGTTCTACACCCCATGTCCTGAAAAACCCCATGCACCCCCTTCGCCTTCAATAACTTGTCGGACATTATTTGACTTTTGGTTATCTAGCACAGACTTAATGATATCCGGTTGACCTCCTTGGAATCATCACTTTTTGACCGATACTCGCCATCATCTTCTTCAAAGGAGTTACATAGGATCGGCAAACTCCAATCCGCGTCCACTTCAGAAATCCCAACCTTAAAACCCCCCGGACTTCCATCGATTTTGATAGAAATCTCTTCGTTAATACAATTACCATGAAACACTAGAATCCCAACCGTCACAACTGAGAGATCGATCCTAGAAAAAGACGCTTCCGACAGCACAATCACCCTACCAAAATTCTTCCCGGTTGAATTAAATATTTCTTTATCCCAAAGAGAGTCCGGAACTCCTTTAATAGCTAACGAGACAAGTGTCTGAAAATCGAGTGTCCGGCCTTCCCACATAACCAATGACGGAAACCACGGACACCAGAGCTATTGTTTTTCCATTAATACCTTCCCCGCATTATCAGTAGAATCAAACGAAATAAGGCACCGAACCTTCCTTGATATTTAACTCTCATAAGCCCCTCAATAGAGCCCGAGTTGAGACGAAAAGCCTCCATTGATGACAACCTATAAAATTCTCTCACTAAGGAAGGATCGCTAGCAAGCAAACGTTCCACCGGTACCACCATAACAGTTCTAATCGGCCTCTACTCTTCAACCTCCCCTACCTGGATACCTTGTAAGAAGAATCACGCTCTCCACAACCATTTTCTGTAACTCTCTTGCACACTCTATCTTCTTCTGGATTCACTTTACTCCTGAAAGCCTCCATAAGTATAAGTATTTGTTTAGATTTCATAGAGAATTTTGGATTTTTAAGTATTTGTATGGAGCTAGTGGTGGGTTTAATAATTTACATCAAGAGAGACATGATTTATAATTATATATGAAATTATAAGTTATGTCATTTGTCTTCACTAATTGCATCGCATGTAATTTGTTTGAAACTTTTGTACACTTTAGATTTTGTTTTTACTAACAAAAGTTAATTTTTTTCGTTAATACTCTTTAAAGTTAATACTCTTTAAATGGTGATATTGCCACAATTTAAAGGGCAAAATATGTATATATTAATAATCTTTAATTTTCTTTCTTATTCTTTTGATTATATTTATTTTTCTTTTCTTTCTTATTGTTTTTTTCACTACTTTAATTTTATACACCTACCTTAGATGTTATAATTAATTAGTTTCAATTAGTTTTAATCTTTTGTAGAAAATCTAATTTTATTTTATGCTTTTAATTTATTATAAATTTATTTTCACTTAGATAAGTTTCTTTTATATATTTAAAAAACCACAGAAATTAGAGAACTTATTATAATTTCTTTTAGAGTTTCCGAAAATTAACTTTCCTTTTATATATAATTTAATTAAATTTGATACAAGAGTAAAATTAATAAGCAATAGTTAATTTAATAAATTGATTAATTAAATAAGATATTTTTTTGTAATACAATTTAGTTTTATATATTTATACAAAAACTTATTTAGCTTTTTTACATTCGTATTTTTATAACTATAATATGCAAACATATCATTGTAAAAATATACATAATATCTATGGAGAACTGAATACAAGTAATAGTGAATAGTAATATACAAGTGAACGAAGCACAAGGGTACCATATTCGTTTTTATGGTTGTCTTGACGTGATGGTAGATAAGTTATAACGAGTGCTAGTACGAAAATAATACTTAACGAATCGAAACGATAACGGCCAAAATTTATTGGTGTCGATACCTGCATTCATTATCATAGTTTTTTTATTGATGTTAAATACATGTTGACATCCCAACAAACATATTTTTCGGTTGCTATACAAATACTAGTATCTTACAAATATTGTACTAAATTAAACTGATAACCTAACTAACCAAATCGATAACGACTGAAAACCTCCTATGAGGTGTGAAAATTGTTACTTTTTTAATTTAAAGTACTTAAAAAAAGCTAATCAGATTTTGTGGAAAAAAGATAATTGATAACGGGATATATGCCTGGCGAATATTTGAAGGGCTCGTCAAATTTCTAATCATGACCTATGCTTTTCTCACGTAACTTTTTATGGTCAATTTTTAATTCTAAATTCTTTCTATGTTGTTTGAAGTATGAACCATACGTCCTTGCAAAGCTCGTCGATGTAGATTCTTAAAATCCGACCAACAATTACCATGAACTCATGAGGTATAACTTTTTCTAAATAATATATAAATTAGCTATTTATTTATATATTTTTCTTTACTTTGATACATTCTCTTTGACCTTGTCGCTTGCGTTGCAGCTTGAAAGATACCTACATTCCTCACATGCTAGTAAGAATAAACTTTGTACACACCCTAATGTATAATAACTAATACATATAGTGCAATCACCAATTAAAGCAAGACTAACACATGCAGGTAATCACCAATGCATACTCAAAAGTGTAATAAGTAATACAAATCGATTGCATATATTATAGTAAGAAGATATATGTAGTGTAATCACCAATGTTGCAATGCATGTTCAGTGTAATCAATAGTGAGTACACTATTGAATCATCGATCTAGAACAGATACAAAGGCCCATAGATCCTTGACGCTTAATAGACAACATAGAGACCTCTATACTTGGTTCATAGGCCCGTAGATCCTTGACGCTTAAGCAAATTATATGTTTTGTAAGCACCAATATACAAATTAAATTAAAATATAATCCACAATGTATAATCAGTGCATAGGCACTGTAATCGCAAATATACACAATATATTAACCAATACATACAACATAAAGTAAATGTTTTACTTATTTGATTCATTTTTTGTCTTTCAGGTCGACAACGACGCAGATGCTCTTTCCATTTATTCATAAATGAAGAGAATTCTAACATTTATAGTAAATACGTTTATTTAAATAATAAATAGATCCATATCTGTTTATTAAATTTGGGGTCTCAGGTTCGTCTATTTCTTTGAACGAAATAGGATCAGATCAAAGAGAAAAGGTACCAAAATGCCGCTCAATCAACATCACAAAATAATTTTAAGGATACAGAACCACAAGGATTATAAAACAAACAATGATATTATAAGATAATCAAGTTAAAAGGTAAAACACTGACAACACTAATTCGGACAATTTTCAAATGACCCGCATGGAGCGGTGCACTCCAATACTTCTTGCGTGCCTGTACTTTTAAGAAAAAAATAATAACACAATCTTCATTTATTTTTCTTAAAGAGTTAATTACATATACTTCTGACTTGTCAAAATTAATAAGCTTGGGTACTAAGGGTTTTATTAACTTTTGATTTTATAACATCATAGGATATTAAGGATAACATCAGTTAAAATCTAATTGAGAAGTAAGGTTAATTTTATCATTTAACATATTAATACCCAACCTTGTTACTTTTAAGAAACCATATGAACTTAGCTTGTTAATTTTAACATTAGGTTTTGGATTGATCCTTGGCTTAAAAATGATCCCCTGAAGATGTGTGGCAACAACTTTTTTGCTTTGGAAAATTTAAAAAACTGCAAAATTCGTGAAAGTTTTGAGATGGAAGAACAGTGTGTAATCTAATCTGGAATGGGAGTGGTTACGAGGCTTGAGTACGGATATAGAAAAGGAAGAATGGGAGGAGTGTATATCTTGTTTGAATGAGGCATCTTTTCTGATGGCGAAGACTCTTGGGAATGGCTGTGTGAGGAGTCAGGGTCTTTTTCGGTTAGTTCGGTTAAAAGGCTCTAAAATAGTAATGAGGATTATAGTAAAAACTACATGTTGGAATGGTCGAAGTGCGTTCCTTCAAAATGAAACATATTTGTGTGGCGGGCTTACTTAGCTAGGCGGCCTACTAGGGATGCTTTGGCTAGAAGAAATATTTCTATTCCTTCAGACTGTTGCGTGCGTGCTTTGTGAATATGGGCAAGAGTCGGCGAATCATCTCTTCTCGGCATGCATGGTGTCCGCGGGGGTATGGCTGTATTTTTGGAGATGGAGTAGGCTTCGTTTTGCTTATGCTTTCCGATTTCAGGACTTGATGGAAAGTCACAATGTTCCAGGTATGGATAAAATGAATAAAGAAGTGCTACATGGGCTTGTTATGGTTTCTTGTTGGTCTATTTCCAATCATCTGTTCTTTAAGGGTTCAACAAATACAATTGCTCCAAAACCTTGTTTCAAAAACTAAGTTTTCATAGTTTGAAAACAAAGTTACAACATCAATAACTACCCTATAGCAAGTCATCAAATATTCAAAATCTGAAGACTACACAAAAGAAGTAGAAAGAACAAGAAGACTCAATTACCATACACAGATTGTTGAGAAAGATAGAGGATCAAGATAGAGTTATCTAACAGACCCAAGAATATGTGCAAAAGATCAATCAACAAAAGCTAGATCAAAATGTTACAGCAAACACCTTTGAGAATCAAAAAACCAAACAATTAATGAGGCACCCAAGATTCTAGAGAAGTTGATGAAAGAGAAGGAGGAACACAAGACTACGAACAAGCTGAACTAGACAGAGAATCTTGGAAAGATATGTTAAAGAAGGTCTCAATAGTTGAAGGGACTGACTCAAATTACCTATGGCTCCAAGACAAATGGGTCATGTGGGAAAAAGTCATCAGAGTAACAGATAGAGAACACCATCAAAATTATGTCCACTATAAGAGGATATCCTCCAAGACATAACTTCATTTCCAGACAACAAACAATAACACTGAAAAAAGGACTTGGTGAAGGACAAGACAATCGGAAACAAGTTCCTGATCCAAGTATATACGCATGCAAAAGATCACATCAACAAGCATTTGGAAGAAAACTTTCCATGGGTCTTCCAAAACCAATTCAATCTCCTTAGACTGAAAGAGAAGAAGAAAGGTTGCAAAGAGAAATAAAAGCAAGCAATTAGCTGTTGTTGAGGAACAACAGAAAAAGGAACAAAGAACATACATTGGTCCCTCTGCTCAACTCATTGTACTTAAAATTGAAGAACCAATAGAATCTGAGTTCACTCAAACTCAGGATACCTCTTAACCAGATGAGTTTCTAGAGATAACATATGTTTATCTCTATCAAAGAGACAATGCAACATGCCAAGCGAGCCCCAAAATTATGAGAACTATTCTCTACTACATAAATGAGGAAGAATGGAAAAGACATAGAGCATCCTTCTAGAGTCTAAGTCTAATCAAAACCATGGTTAAGATTACAGAAAAGGAATATCCTAGGGAATCAGTTTAAAGAAAATACAACATTATGAGGTTCTAAGGCATGACAAAAAGGTTGATACGATTACAGGCACTCAATTAGATGAACTACGTTACAGAGATCTCATTGATCTAAGGGTATATTTTGAGAACACGTGTTCAAGAGTACGGAAAAATTTCAAAGGGTTAGTAGAAAATAACAGAGTAGTATTCAGAGGTAAAGATAAGAAAAGAAGGATGTACTCAAAATAAGAAATCGTAAAGTACTCAAACTTCACATTAAGACACACTAAGAAAAGAATGTTACATCTTAACACAAACCCTGCTAGGTTAAGGAACAAAATCGTTCAAACACTTTGATGCTTGGATAACTCATAGAGAATGATTAAAGAAACTCTAGAATTTATGCCAAAAGATCATCCACCCCAACCTCCGGTTAAAATTTGAGTCTAAATTAGGTATTAATTCTTAAAGATTGTAATCCTTTATCACTTTATGTTAGTTATCAAAAATAGTATGGTATTTCTTTTACAACACGTACAAGGAGATTGTTCGTCATTTTTAATGATAAGTATTGAAAGAAATTCCAAGAAAAACATTTGCAGCTACGAAACAACCGATAATAGAACGAGTCAGCCAGACTCGGTAATGAAGCATTTGAAACATTTACAACCGCAGTTGAAGATATCCATAAGCAATCGGTCGATGTAGAAGAACTTCATACATTAGACAATTGAATTGAAGACTAGACAAATGAAGCCAAACTTCAAACGTCTAATGATGACTTCAGACGATGAAGGAATGCCTTAGATGACTTCAATATTTATTAGAAGCTATCAGCTACAGCAGAAAGTTTAAAGCCATCTACCCAAAACACGTGATTCATGGAATGAATATTATCTATACGCCTCGAGCCTCAGTGATGGAAAACTCCAAGTGAATGTCTTCTAGAAGCAAATGAAGTTAGCACAAGTTGACAAACTATGCACATACTTCAAGGGTATAAAGTGCAAGTTGACCAATTGGGATAGATAAACTTTTGTTTATTTATCCTTAAGCTTGATCTTTTCCCTATAAATAGCAACATCAATACAACTAAAGAAGGAAGGCAAATAATTTTGAAAAAAAAGCATTCAAACAGTTCAAATCTTTTCTCTTATCCATCAACAACCCGGAACTCACTTATTCCATCTAAGTAGAATTTTTATATATTTTAATTAGCAAAGACCTTTATTATTAATACTTGTAAGACATTTACAAATTGAATAACGACATAAAAGTTCTATATCTCCAAGATTGTTGGGTATTGATTTCAATTTCTGCATCAAACTCTGTATATATGTTTTATTGAAATCATTAATTGCTTTATTAATCGTTTGATGAATCTGGGAGCAACTATAATTTAAAAAATATGCATTACCCTATATACTAAAAACCAAATTCGGTGGTGAAAACACCTCTTGACTTTGGCCCTTCCATTTTGTGTTAAATAGATTTGGTCCCTCATTTGTTATTAACGTGTAAACCCTTGATGTTTAGTCGGTTTGTCACCTGTGGTTCTTCCTTCCTTTGATCTAAACGTGTTTTTCTTGAGTATGAAATATGTTTTCACTTTTGACGATACAAATTTGCTTTGGTCCCCTAAATTTCAAAAATTGTGTAGACACCCCCTCAACTTTGTTGGTTTGACTGCTATGTTATATTGTACACTATGTAATGATATGTTGTATCTTTGTCTTATACATGTTAATGTTGGCCTTTTTGTGAGGTTTTTCTAGGGTTTTGAAACCCCGTTATTGTAGCATTCATGCTTTCTCTTTATGGTTGTCTTCTTTTCACATGATTGGTCTTCTAGTTGAACGTAAGGTGTGTTTAATGTTTTTCTTTCAAATTGTTCAGATATTAATATTTTATGCCTTTTGATTTCATTGATGACCTGGTTGTTTTGGGTGGCTTTCATGTCACAGGAAAAGTAATTGCATGTGCCGATGAATTGATTTGTTCGTGTTATTTAGGTTGTTAAAAATATCAATGAAGATGTGAGTACAATCATCTTAGATGTTTAAGCTTCATACTTTGATCTATTTGCATGCATTTGAATTTTATGTCTTGGATTTACGTCATGCATTTGATTTTTATTCTTTGGATTTACATCACAAGAAGTTGGTGGTGTTCTGGATAGAATAATTTACGATTGAACTTTGATTTTTTAATGTTTCTTTAGGCTTTAATATCTTGATGAATATGAGACAACTATCATATAAGATGTTGGTGTTGGATACTTTGATGTGTTTTGCATGCGTTTGAGTTTTATGGTTTAGACAAATATTCATTAATTTTTATTGACATGTTGGTATTTGATACCTTGATTTGTAGCATGCGTTCAATTTTCATGGTTTAGACTTTATTAACAAGAGGAATGAGATATTTTCATTTAAATGGATTTTAGCGTTTCTTTTTTAGGGTTTTACTCCTAACGTCAACTTTGATGATTGCGCTAAAAGTAACTTTTGGTCGTGTTTGGTTTGGGCTTCTATATGGCTGTCATGGTGCTTATTTGGTTGATAACTTTAAAATGTGGCTGATGATTATCATTCACTTATGGCGAGACAACTTTAAACTGCATACATGAATCTTGCACCAATCTATTGTTGTTGTTGTTCCTTTGGGTTTATAACATTTTAGTCATGTTTGGTATGGGTTTATATATGGTTGTCATGATGATTATTTGATAGGCAACCTTAAAATGATGGGAAGTGATCATGATTCACTCAATGGAAAGAAACTTTAAATTGTATCCATAAGTCTTGAGCCTATCTTTTTGTTGTTTTTCTTTATGTTTTTTTAACATTTTGGGGTTGTGTTTGGGTTGGACTTCTATATGGTTGTCATGATGCTTATTTGATTGGTAACTTTAAAATGTGGGCAATGATGATCATTCACTCATGGCGAGACAACATTAAATTGTATCTATAAGTCTTAACCACAGTTGTTGCTTCTTTATGTTTTTACATTTTGGTCATGTTTGGTTTAGGCTTTTATGTGACTATGATAGTACTTTTTGAATAGGTAACTTTAAAGTGTGGGCAGTGATGATCATTCGCTCATGGCGAAGCAGCTCTAAATTGCATCCATGAGTCTTGAGCCCATATGTTGGTGTTGTTGTGACTTTAGCTTTTTAGCATGTTTACGAAGAAGGGACAACTCGCATCTGAGTCGTTATTTTTGATACCTTGATTTGTTTGCATGCATTTGATAATCATGGTTTGGAGAAACATTTGATAATCTTCATTGACATGTTGGTGTTTCATACTTTGCTCTGTTTGCGTGTGTTTGGTTTTCATAATTTTGATTTACATAATATGAGAAATGAGATGTTTTCATCTAATGGATTTTACAGCTTCTTTGTTAGGGTTTTTAGACTCTTAATCAATGTTTTTATAATTTGATGTGTTTAAAGTAATATTTGGCCGTCTTTGGTTTGAGCTTCTATGTGGTTGTAACGGTGCCTATTTAAAAAATAACTTTTAAATGTGGGCAATGATGAACATTAACTAATAATGAGGCAACTTTAAATTGCATCCATTAGTCTTGAGACCATCTGATGTTATTGTTGTTGCATTTGCTTCACCTGTTATTGTCTACAATCTTAAAAATCAGTTTTTTTTCTTCTTTTTTCTTGTTACTTTTTCAGCCTTCAATATTTCTTGTCATTTTACATTTTTCATATATATATATATATATATATATATATATATATATATATTTGTTATAAACTTATATAAATTTCTATTTGTTGTCGTTCAGAATAACTAATCTACGGTCAAATGCGGATATGTATGACTGACTCCAAAGAATGTTAGATGTGGTGACAATATCGTAGGATGTCGCAAAGGTTGGACAACCTCATGCAAAGGATGTTTGGCATTTGTTAGATCAAATGGAGCTATTGGTGGCTATCCACAAGCTTTATGCGCGATATTAGTCTCTAAACGATGTTAAGGAGTTGTATTGCCTATAATTGTAAAAAGAAGATGGATGTAAAATTTACTATGCTATTTATATACAATCAACTATTATATTGGGCAGTTTAAATTTGAGATGTCATAATGATCGTTTTCATATAGTTAATGCAACACTACCGTATTTGTAGGGGCCTAAGGAGATTATACATGTGAAAAATGAACATCTTTGAGCAATGAATCCCCACTTTAATGATTCATGGTCACTAAAAACATCTATTATTATAGATTATTGCTTATAGTTATTGGATGGCACGTGTGGGACAATGACATGAACTTTTTTATGTCCCCTAACATGTGTCTCTTCATATAATTAATTAGTTATTGTACGTTTCCACATCACCTCTTTATATGACTTAACATATGCATGATATGACCGCAACATGCAGTGGTAAACTTCTCATTTATACTAAACTTGGAGAGTTATAATTATATACAACCTTCAGTAAAATAAACATTTAGATATCATTAAAACAAAGAAAGAAAATTGAAACTATTATAATATAATCACAACATAAAAAGAAATAAAAAACCAAAAAAAGAATCACTTTTTATTTTTTAAGCGAATTAAGAAAAAAAACAATATTGCAACTTTCAATTTTTGAAATCGTTTGAACAAAAAAAAAATAGAACCAAAAATAGAGTAAATTGCATTTTACGTCCTTTAAGTTTTAACAAAGCTGCAAGCACTATCCTTTAACTACGAAAATTTAGGTTATTATTTTTTTTATCGGGTGGTGTTCTATAGCCCTAACCTGGATATAGTTTTGGGTTAAGTCTGAACATATGCATACACGCATGGATACATATACATACACATACATATGCAGATAAACACAATTTAGGTTCCGAATTGGATCTTCCAATAGCTCAGGCACTAATTTGATAACCTAGTCTAAATGTGCGGAATCCGTTGTATAGTTAGGCGACATTGTAAACATGATGTATTCTCTTTAATCACTGTTTCGTTAACACTTTGTATATTACAAATCCTAGAAACAGTTGGACAGTGCTCCGCCGTCCGAGTTACAAAATGTTGTAAATGAACTAGCTTGCACGTCTATTTATAGACTTTATTGTCACGCCCCGAATAAATGCAGCCCAAAAATTTAGCATTCTAGAACCTTCCGGGACCATCTACACGCATAAGAGCCGCCCGAAAGACTCCAGAACAGCCCGTATTGTTCCAGCAACATGGAGACATTAAGAAGTACAAAATATCAGCCAAGAAAGACTTAGAAATTGCTGGAAATGGCTGGTTACTTTAGTCATAAAAATCTGCCCAAGAACATTCTAGAAATCAACAAATATCGTGATATTTTGTAACAAAGATCTTAGATATTTAGCCATGCTATTTTGTAAAGATTTTCTAGATATAGAATACTCTAGATAACCTTGCAACTTGTGAACTTCATACTCTTGTAAACTCTCTTCATCTAATACAAAGCTTTTACCTTGTATACTTGTGTTCAAGTACTACAAGCTATACTCTTGCGATCCACGTTCCCTTTTGCATCTTTCATAACCAAAACCCAACGACACTAAGTCGGCAAGGCTTACAGACCGTGTTCTAAGGCCGCACGAGAGTTGAAGAAGTAACTCCGTGAAAAGTGGTATCAGAGCGACGTTTCGATCCATCCAAGATGGCTGAAGATAAGACTCAACTTACAACCATGGCTATTGGAGAAGAGACCCGTGGGCGCAATGATACTCGCAAAGGTGGAATAAAGAATCGAGACATGTCCAAGGACTTGGTCGCAAGCTTAGACAAACGCGTCGAAGACGTGGTGACATTGATAGCTGAATTCAAGACGCACGTCGAAGAATTCAAGGCTGAATTCGACATCTTCCAAACAAACAGTAACGAGTCGCTAGAACAAGTAGGTGGCGAGCTCGGCGAGTTAAGAGACGACATCAAACTTGCTATGCAGGTCATGCAAGCTGAACTAAAAGAGGTGTTTATGAAGGAGCTGGGGCAAGTACAAAACAATATAGAGAGCAAGTTTGCTGAAAAATTCAATGAGTTGCAAATGGAGCAAAAATTTGCAAACAAGCACTAGCAAACCAAGGCGACTCCATCATTTCTTCAAAGTCTGAAGTCCCAAAGCCATCTCCGTTTATTGGAAAACGGGAGGCACGAGCCGTTGACGACTTCATTTGGGAGATTGAGCAGTACTTTGAAGCTATAGACATCGTTGACGATGGCAAGAAAA
>CAMTDV010000012.1:79562226-79743781 GCA_947069175.1 Scalesia atractyloides | reverse complement strand
ACAAGCCTGGAGAAGGATAACGTGCCCCAAAGTTAGAACCTGTTAGCAAATCCTTCCTCGGAGCTCTACAAGTTCACTGTTCCAGAGATTAAGGATATATTCCCCTATTTTCCACTAGAGACGGTATTTCAGCCGTTTGACTTGTCACAACCCCGATAATCCATCACATCAGAGCTGGGTGTGATCTGACTGGTATCTTCATTGCACAGTGGAAGTGTCGTGAGTGCTAAGACTTCTAATAAATGAACGCCCACTAAATACTCGAATCCCCATGGGTTCTCCTATTCCAACCATGCCATACTTGTAATCATAACCTGAGAAAGAACATGCGAAAAATCAACATGAAGTTGGCGAGTTCATAGTATGTATGTTTTTGTTTCAAATGAGTCATAAACATTTGAAAGTTTTACATTTTTATAAATGTTTTCGGGGGTGGAAAGACATGCAAGTTTTGCAAAAGTACACAACATTTTGATGAACGAAAGTTCATATTTCTAAACCATGTTGCGAATGGATTTCATTAAACTCAAATGGTTTACGAAAAGTTTATGCTCAACATACTGGGTTTACAAAACACTCGCGTATTTTCAAAACGTGCATGAGTTTCATGACTAGGGACAGGATTGTCCTAGTTACAACAGGACTTAGTGTCCTGCATACAAATAAGAGGACTGGTTGGTCCTGCTTTTAGACTCAAACGGGCTAGGCCCATTCTCACTTGTGCGAAGCACAAAGACTTCGTGAGTTCATGTCCCCCTTTTCTCTTAAATGTTTTCGGTTTATAACTCTCGCAGGGGGTGGGGGATACATGTTTTCGATGGTATGGTTTAGCTATGGAATGGAATATTAGATCATGTACGAATAGGCTCTCTCTTAAGTGCCATTAATCTTTTATAAGACCGAGGAAAAAGAGTGGTAGATCTATCGGGTGTAGCGAGAGTAGTATCATAGCCATAGGTTTCATCGAATCAGGTTTCTATGGAGATACCTAGGCTCTAACCTCATTTTCCTTTAAGGACATTAGATCATTAAGACTTTGAATACATACAGAACGCCTAGGACTCTAATATGGGTTCCAACCGTGGCCGAAACAATAAGTCAACGTTATGATTTTAATCATACACTAGTGTTTTGTTTGATACACGGTACACGAAAACATTACATACCCTAGGCAAAACTTTGAGAGTTTTGACAACATGCATTTAAGACCTTTGGAAAGCTTATGTCAATATCCATTAAAGGTCATTACGTAGGAACCACGATTATTAACTCGGGCAAACACATTACGTATATTGTCGCTGCTATTTTATTTACCGAGCAGGTAGCCTACGCGAAACGAAAATACTAGTGCGTAAATATACGTGAAACTTAAACGATACGACAACGGATGTTGAAGTACATCACATACGACTTTCGAGGCGCGGCCTTGAGGAATCACAACATTACGACAACGATGCTAATCCCGTCAGCGGGAGAACTACCGACCAGAATGTGACAAATTGTCACGTGGTCCTCTAAGCGACACGAACAACGTTGAGGTACGTCCAAACGAGAATACATAACGGTCGGTACTTATTACGATGGTAAATCACAACAATTGGCGCTGCAAAAGAAGTCACATGTCATCACATTCCCCCTATTTCATTAATGGCGATTACGCCATATACGATATCCGGTGGTAATGTCGCGAAACAATAAGTCATCACAGGAAATACCAGGTAAAGTCCTCGAATTCCGTTTGTTGAAAAATTTCAACTTTGCATATAATGAGTAGGTTTGCATACCTCTACTCCTCATAACGTTCATTGTGTCACGGAAATTCTTTCTTGATTAGGGAACGCATATTGCATCATTTCTTGACAGATTTTACATGATACGCATGCTTTGTTTGTTATGCATGTGGTTAACTTGATACATGGAGACCATCAGGTCTTCACTTCGAATAGTCATTTCATCAAAATTTCAAAGGTTGGTTCGTTATATTCAAATTTTCGCTTTGTGATCTAATGACCTGCATTATTGAAAGTATTGACTCCTTGATATCGAGTCAACGAATTTCTTGAAATTCATTTTCTTTCCAAGTTGCATACATGGTTTTCGTAGTAATCATATCAAAACTCCTTGGTCAAATCATGTACTAATTGTTGGATTGTGTCAAACCAAGTTCAATTGTTTGAACTTGCTCACTGTATACAAAATTCAATTCAAGGATTTCACATGACGGATTGAGGCCGTCATATTCAAAGTAATATCAACAAGCAATTCATTTGTTTCAAACCATAGCAGACTGGTTCAGTCTGCACCCTTATTAAGTCATTTATTGGTTACGAAACCTTGTGGTGGTGTTACACTAGTTGAAGCTTGCCTTGACATCGCTTTCACAATTCATGTACAGATTTAGTTATTTGATTATTTATTCATTTTTAAATCCCCTTGTTGGATCATTTTCTTAAAACATCCTTAATACAATCGTGTATTAAGAGGACGGTACACAACTTTATGGTCTATTTCTGTAACATTCGTCGAAAAACGGGTTTCAAAACCCGCTTCGTTTATTAATCAAATATTCAGTTATATGTTTCGTTGAGTATTTATTGTTCAGTTTATTCTAAATAATACCTAATTAATAAATATTTAAAATTTAAAACCCATAATTTATAACTAACAATAAAAAGTATCAAAAAAATAAATATAAGGGTAGCCGGGTTTTGAACCCGGGTCACCCACAAAGACAAACACACACCACACCACTCCGCCACACGTTTCGTTTGTGATAAATACTGAAACAAATAATACTTATAATAAAAACCGAAAGTCAAAATCTATCAGCGCGCCCAGAACTCGCCATCACCGGAAAAAACCGACACTCCGCGATTTTGGCTACTTTTCTTTTGACTGAAACGCACAAATTGATTTCGACATCAGTTATAACCATTGCCGGCAATCAATTTCAGTCAAAAACTGACGGAAATCATTGACCGCGAACTTGGACCTAAATTCAAACTCAAATGAGCTGATCTTCCTTATAAATACCCACTCAAACATCTCGTAAACCTTTCGCTCAGAACCGCACTCTCTTTCCGAAGTTTCATTTCTTCCAAAGCTCGTCGCCGGAGATTTTCAATTTCGCCGGAATATCGCCGGAATCACTGATCAGAAAACCGCATTCGTCCATCAGACGGTATAATTGTCTAAACCTTCTTGCTATCTCTTGATTGATAATCTAATTGCTTAACACAATGATCGAAAATGTTAAAACAGTTCATCCAGCCCGAAATCACAAATCAGAGCCGACGACACTTGCCGGAAATCTGAAGAAAACACTCTGTTTTTTGGTACATCTTATTCATTAATCTTCTTTTTCTATTTCATTTCAATCAATTATAAGTTTTGTTGGTCGATTAAACAAAACAGTCAGTGTTACTGTTCTGTGTTCTTCAAAGTGAAGAAGACGAAGTCGAATGTATATATTAATATAATTAAAACCGGATATTCAAACGGGTTAGACACACAGTCCAGCGGTGGACTGTGTGCAAATACAATATGCACGTCCCGAGTTCGAATCACGCATGCTTCCGACTTTCTGAAATAAAACCAACATTTTTAAAACCTATTCAGAGCAACCTACATAATGTATATAAGAGGAATATAATCCAGTAGTTAAGCAAATTAGACACACAGCCCAACTGGTTGGGCTGTGCGCACTCGAACCGAAGGTTCCGAGTTCGACTCCGGGTCTCTACAACCGGTTCGGCCATATTAAATCATTTTTTAAACACTGAAAAAGGTTAAGGCTAATTAGTGTATATATATAATTAAAACAGAGAATATTTCGGGTTAGACACGTAGTTCAGTTGGTAGAGCTGCGTACACGCGTATGAGAAGTCCCGAGTTCGATCCTGCGCACCGACTGAATAAACATGCTGTCTGACCGGTCAGACCCGGTCAGACCTGACAAGTCAACCCCTTTTTTTTATTTTATTTTTTTATTTATTTATTTAATTGAAAAATTGTTTAAAAATACTTAAAAATAAGATTTTTAAAGTTAGAAAATTTCACTTAACTCACAAAAATAGATCTAAGAATCCCATTAAGAGCACTAATTAAAAATATTAATCTCAAATAAAATTTATTTATTTATCGAATCATCTCGTTATTATTTAGGTTAGTTTTTCCCTCGTCGGTTGAATCTTAAATTCGTGCGCATTCATCGTCATCAAAGAACGCACCCACTGTGAGTGAATCTCTATCAATTCCCCGTTTTAATCATGTTTTGGGGTGTATCATGTGTCGTATAATTCTTTTATTTTACTCAAACACTTGTGCATACATCATATCCGTGACCAAATGTGTATCAAATGTGTATCAATTGTTGTATGAATTATATGTAGATTGGATTTATCATTTTCAGTGCACGCATTTCATTAGGACCATCAGTTCCCCGTGGGATACGGGTTAAGCATCAGGTGCCTCATTAGATCGGCTCCGTTTGATTGAGCCTTGATCTCACATACATCATCATTCATGTCATATACTCATCCAAAGTGGTTTGTGATTGTTTATCTATATATGTTTGCTCACATGTGATTATTGCACAAATTTTCCTTATTACATAAAACAAGAAATTAGTAACAATGTTTTATCAAGGTTCACTCGCCAACTTTTGTTGACCCAAAATCTCCCCCGTTTTACACATGATACAGGTGATCCAGCTGAGACAAGAAACACATAGGAAGGCCTAGAAGAATAAACAAGTTTAAGCTTTGGAATAATTATATAGTTTCATTTTCTTGTAATTGTATGAATTTTGTTTTGGATATTTAAGTTGTAATTTGAATTTAATAAATATGAAACATCTTAGTAAATATCATGAGCTTTGGTGATAACCCAATTATGCCCCGACTTTTATTCCGCTGCGGGTCGGGGTGTGACAGATTGGTATCAGAGCTTGTGACTATAGGGATATAGGATAGGTTATTAGACCCTTAGAGCCTATACTATAGTTGGTTAAATTTTAATTGTTTATACATTAGATGAAAAATTCATGATGTTTATATGTTTCATGTTTATTTTCACACTCAATGTTATGCAAGCACGCTCACAAATACATGTTATTATGCAATGCTCATCATGAATCATATCCGCATAACATATCATATCCATGAGAGCACACACCTCACGATTCCCATGATTTTTACAATGATTTTGTATTTTTCAAATCACATCAAAGTGAGTTCTCATGACGGGCATGTAGTAACTGGAAGGGTACGAGTACCGGTAGTCGGAACGTCCTGTCTAGGCTTGGCATTCGTATAAATCCAAAATAAAGGACCAGTTTGCCTACCTGGGGACTAACGATGAGAGTACGAAGGACCTATTAGGGCAAAGCATGCTATACCAAACTTCGTGTGAGCTAACCCCACTTTGAGTTGTCATTGTGTCTACACCTGGACACCATCCTACCATACATCTCGCAATCATATTTTAACGATTTTCATTCGGGTGGTGCGACTGTTAATCCGCCAACACCAATGTGAATCCTACCAAGCCCAATAGTCATGGGGGCCCACATGACTACACAGGCGATGGTATGGGGGACATTGGATGCCCAAACATGAGCAAACCCAAGACATCCTATGGATGTAGCTAAATTATTGCCAATTATGTTGTTTTTCATTCTTTTTTTTACGACACATGACACCTAGAAAATTCTTAAACTCACAATCTTCCTATGTATGTTCCTGTAGATGTCGGCTAGGCAACTACGTGGAGGCCAAAAGTCAGGAAGATCAAATGAACGCTTGGCCACACAAATTGCTAAACAAATGGCCGCAGTGCTTCCTGACATCGTGATTCAAGTTCAACAAGCTCTCACCGCAAACCCCATCAACCCTCCCAATCAAGAAGACCAGAGCGTCGCCAACCCTCCTTCCAAAAAGTGCTCCTACAAACACTTCAAATCTTGCGATCCCCCAAAATATGAAGTGACCGAAGGTGTTACCGCTCTCCTTCACTGGTTTGAAGAAATGGAAACACTTTCCTCAATTGCGATTGTCCCGAGGATCGCAAGGTACGTTATGCAACTGGAAGACTGTTTGGGGTAGCCCTTACCTGGTGGAACACGGAAAAGGGTAAGCGAGGAGTTGAAGATGCCATGGCCTTAACATGGGAAGAGTTAAGGGAACTCATGACAAGACGCTTCTGTCCAAGAAGCGAAATCAAAAAGCTAGAAGAGGAATTCCACACACTGAAACAAAAGGAAGGAGATCACACTTCCTATAATAAGAGATTTCTCGAACTGAATCAGATGATCCCTAATTTGTTCACCCCCTTGTACCGCTTAATTGAACATTACATTCGAGGCCTCCCCTCAAAAATCCAAGATTCAGTTTTAAGCACTTCGCATGCAACACTTGAAGCCGCAATGGAATTAGCTACAGAACTCACTGAGAATCGCATCCGAAACGGCAAATTCAAAGATGAGAAGAAGAAAGCACCCATTGAGGCCCCAACTCCAAACCACCCAGTCTCCTCCTCAAAGTTTGCTGGTAAGAGGAAACGAAACAGCAAGAATTTTGCTGTCACTCAAACCAACCCTCCTATCACTGCTGCGCCAATCACCCAAATTGCTCCCTCAGCTGCACCATTCAAAAAGCCATACACCGGCCCACACCCAAAATGCAACCGTTGTCAATACCATCACCCTCCCGAAAACCCCTGCCAACATTGCACAAGCTGTGGCCGTGCGGGTCACACCATCCAAACCTGCCGTACTCTTCAACGAATGAACCGCAATCAACCTTCAACCCAAACCCACAATCAGATAGTGGGCCAAGCCCAACAACCCTTACTTCTACCACCCACACAACACATAGCTTAACCTTACTACCAACCCAACTATCCCATGATGCAACCCATGCGAGCTTGTTACAACTGTGGGGACCCAAACCACTTCAGGAACACTTGTCCACGTTTAGTGAACATCATCCATGCCCAAGCTCAAGCGAACCCGGTAAACCAAGCTAACCAAGCTCCTCCACCTGCCAGAGGAAGAGCTTTCAACATCAATGCCAACCAAGCTAGGGCTGACAACAACATGGTTAACGGTACGTTTCTCATCAATGGTAGTTATGCATCCATATTATTCGATACTGGCATGGATAAGAGCTTTGTGTCCTTAGAATTCGAACCTATCCTCAACCAAACTCGTGTTAATCTCATGGAATCTTTAACGGTGGAAGTTGATGACGGAAAACCCGTTTCATTAAATTCTATTATACGCAATTGTACCCTCACTCTAAACGATCACGACTTTCCAGTTGACCTCATTCCTATGAAGTTGGGAAGTTTCGATGTTATAATTGGTATGGACTGGCTCAGCCAGTATCACGCTGAAGTAGTGTGCCACGAAAAGTTCATTCGCATTCCTCTTGCAGACGGTCAGACCCTACGTATTTTTGGGGAAACCCCTTCAAAAGGACTCAAATTAATGTCCTGCCTTCAAGCCCGAAGATATCTCCGCAAGAACTATGTCGTATTCCTAACTCACGTCGTCAAAAAGGGAAACAAGGAGAAGAAACTCGAAGATATCCCAGTTGTGAAAGAATTCCCACAAGTCTTTCCCGATGACATTTCAGGACTCCCTCCTGTGAGAGAAGTCGAATTCCGCATCGATCTTGTACCTGGCGCTACACCAGTCGCAAAATCTCCTTATAGGTTAGCCCCATCCGAAATGCAAGAGCTGGCCAGTCAACTGCAAGAGCTGACTGACAAAGGATTCATACGTCCTAGCTCATCGCCTTGGGGTGCACCTGTTCTTTTTGTGAAGAAGAAAGATGGAACGTTTCGCATGTGCATCGATTATAGAGAACTCAACAAGTTAACGGTTAAGAATCGCTATCCACTACCTCGCATTGATGACCTCCTAGACCAACTTCAAGGCGCCACCTGCTTTTCAAAAATCGACCTTCGTTCTGGTTATCATCAGCTCAGAGTACATGAAGAAGATATTCCAAAGTCCGCCTTCCGGACTCGTTACGGTCATTATGAATTCATGGTCATGCCATTCGGTTTAACCAACGCCCCCGCTGTCTTCATGGATCTAATGAATAGGGTATGCAAACCCTACCTCGACCGTTTCGTCATAGTCTTCATCGACGATATTCTTATCTACTCCATGTCTAAATCTGATCATGAGCGACACCTTCGACTCATCCTTACACTCTTAAGGACTGAAAAGCTTTACGCTAAGTTCTCAAAATGTGAATTCTGGTTAGGAGAAGTACAATTCCTTGGACATGTCGTCAACGACAAGGGAATTCATGTTGATCCTTAAAAAATCAAGGCAGTGCAGGAATGGCAAGCGCCACGTACCCCTACCGAAGTTAGGTCATTTCTCGGTTTGGCTGGTTATTATCAACGCTTCATCGCCAATTTTTCTCGTATTGCTGTCCCACTCACGGCCTTGACTCAAAAAGGAAAACCCTTCATATGGGGACCTAAGCAAGAAGAGGCCTTCCAAACTCTAAAGCAAAAACTTTGTGACGCACCTATCCTCACACTCCCTGAAGGTTGCGATGACTTTGTGGTATATTGCGACGCATCAGGGCAAGGGCTAGGCTGTGTATTAATGCAAAGAGGAAAAGTGATAGCCTATGCTTCTAGGCAACTCAAAGTTCATGAGAAGAATTACACCACCCACGACCTGGAACTTGGAGCCGTTGTGTTCGCTCTCAAGATATGGAGACATTACCTCTATGGTACTAAGTGTGAAATATACACTGACCACAAGAGTCTCCAACATATCTTAAACCAAAAGGAGTTGAATATGAGGCAACGAAGATGGGTCGAACTTCTCAACGACTACGACTGTGAAATTCGGTATCATCCTGGCAAGGCAAACGTAGTGGCCGATGCGCTCAGTCGAAAAGGTTATGCGAACTCCATTCGTCTTCTATGTTCGCAAATCATAACCGACATCAAAGATCGAATCCGAGCAGCTCAACATGTTTCTGTAACGGAAAATGATGTACGCGATGAACTGTCATGTAGAGCTGAACTCAAAATCGAAACCAAATCCGACGGTATTCTATACTATTTAAACCGCATATGGATTCCTGATCGCGATATTCGTGATTTCCTCATGAATGAGGCGCACAAAAAACGATACTCTGTACACCCAGGAGCCGACAAGATGTATCAAGACCTACGATACACCTACTGGTGGCCTGGCATGAAAAAGGATATCGCTGTTTTTGTTTCCAAGTGCCTTACCTGTTCCAAAGTAAAAGCTGAACATCAAAGACCTTCAGGACTTCTAGTCCAACCCGAAATACCCGTATGGAAGTGGGAAAACATAACCATGGATTTCATTACCGGGTTATCTCGCACCTCCAGTGGGTATGACACCATATGGGTAATAATTGATCGTCTTACAAAGACATCTCATTTCATTCCAATTCGCGAGGGCTTAAAAAACGAGAAGTTAGCTCGTATCTACATCAGCGAGATCGTAAGCCGTCATGGCGTACCATTAAGCATCATTTCTGACCGTGATGGTCGTTTCACTTCACGAACATGGCGAGCCGTACAAACCGCTTTGGGTACACGATAGACCTTAGCACCGCCTTTCACCCTCAAACTGACGGTCAATCTGAACGCACCATCCAAACTCTTGAAGACATGCTTCGAGCATGTGTCATAGACTTCAAAGGGAACTGGGACGCTCATCTACCATTAGTTGAACTTTCGTACAATAATAGCTACCATTCTAGTATCGGCATGGCTCCTTTCGAAGCTTTATATGGTCGTAAGTGCCGATCTCCAATATGTTGACACGAGATTGGAGAAGCACAAATCACCAGTCCATAATTAATTCAAGAAACAACCGACAAGATCCTTCAAATTCGAAACAATCTTCTAGCGGCTCAAAGTCGTCAAAAGAGTTATGCTGACAAACGACGAAAGCCCTTGGAGTTTGACATTGGTGATCAAGTACTTTTAAAAGTATCACCGTGGAAAGGAGTGGTTCGTTTTGGCCAGAAGGGCAAGCTAGCACCACGCTACGTAGGACCTTTCAAGATACTCGAAAGAGTAGGTCCTGTAGCATACAAGATTGACCTACCAGAAGAGCTCAACAGAATTCATCCCACATTCCACGTATCAAACTTGAAAAAGTGCCTCGCCGATGAAAACCTCCATATTCCTCTAGAAGACATTCAAATCGATGAATCTATGCACTTCGTTGAAAGACCAGTAGAAATCATGGATTTCGGAGAGAAGTGTTTAAGGCGAAGTCGTATTCCAATCGTCAGGGCATGTTGGGAGTCAAAACGAGGACCCGAGTTTACTTGGGAACGTGAAGACTCAATGCGCGAAAAATACCCGCATCTTTTTCCAGTTACCACTACTACTTAAATTTCGGGACGAAATTTCTAGAAGTAGGGGATACTGTAACATTCGTCGAAAAACGGATTTCAAAACCCGCTTCGTTTATTAATCAAATATTCAGTTATATGTTTCGTTGAGTATTTATTGTTCAGTTTATTCTAAATAATACCTAATTAATAAATATTTAAAATTTAAAACCCATAATTTATAACTAACAATAAAAAGTATCAAAAAAATAAATATAAGGGTAGCCGGGTTTCGAACCCGGGTCACCCACAAAGACAAACACACACCACACCACTCCGCCACACGTTTCGTTTGTGATAAATACTGAAACAAATAATACTTATAATAAAAACCTAAAGTCAAAATCTATCAGCGCCCCCAGAACTCGCCATCACCGGAAAAACCGACACTCCGCGATTTTGGCTACTTTTCTTTTGACTGAAACGCACAAATTGATTTAGACATCAGTTATAACCGTTGCCGGCAATCAATTTCAGTCAAAAACCGACGAAAATCATTGACCGCGAACTTGGACCTAAATTCAAACTCAAATCAGCTGATCTTCCTTATAAATAGCCACTCAAACATCTCGTAAACCTTTCGCTCAGAACCACACTCTCTTTCCGAAGTTTCATTTCTTCCAAAGCTCGTCGCCGGAAATTTTCAATTTTGCCGGAATATCGCCGGAATCACTGATCAGAAAACCGCATTCGTCCATCAGACGGTATAATTGTCTAAACCTTCTTGCTATCTCTTGATTGATAATCTAATTGCTTAACACAATGATCGAAACTGTTAAAACAGTTCATCCAGCCCGAAATCACAAATCAGAGCCGACGACACTTGCCGGAAATCTGAAGAAAACACTCTGTTTTGATACATCTTATTCATTAATCTTCTTTTTCTATTTTATTTCAATCAATTATAAGTTTTGTTGGCCGATTAAACAAAACAGTCGGTGTTACTGTTCTGTGTTCTTCAAAGTGAAGAAGACGAAGTCGAATATATGTATTAATATAATTAAAACCGGATATTCAAACGGGTTAGACACACAGTCCAGCGGTGGACTGTGTGCAAATACAATATGCACGTCCCGAGTTCGAATCACGCATGCTTCCGACTTTCTGAAATAACACCAACATTTTTAAAACCTATTCAGAGCAACCTACAGAATGTGTATAAGAGGAATATAATCCAGTAGTTAAGCAGATTAGACACACAACCCAACTGGTTGGGCTGTGCGCACTCGAATTGAAGGTTCCGAGTTCGACTCCGGGTCTCTACAACCGGTTCGGCCATATTAAATCATTTTTTAAACACTGAAAAAGGTTAAGGCTAATTAGTGTATATATATAATTAAAACAGAGAATATTTCGGGTTAGACACGTAGCTCAGTTGGTAGAGCTGCGTGCACGCGTATGAGAAGTCCCGAGTTCGATCCTGCGCACCGACTGAATAAACATGCTGTCTGACCGGTCAGACCCAATCAGACCTGACAAGTCAACCCCTTTTTTTATTTTATTGTTTTATTTATTTATTTAATTGAAAAATTGTTTTAAAAATACTTAAAAATAAGATTTTTAAAGTTAGAAAATTTCACTTAACTCACAAAAATAGATCTAAGAATCCCATTAAGAGCGCTAATTAAAAATATTAATCTCAAATAAAATTTATTTATTTATCGAATCATCTCGTTATTATTTAGGTTAGTTTTTCCCTCGTCGGTTGAATCTTAAATTCGTGCGCATTCATCGTCATCAAAGAACGCACCCACTGTGAGTGAATCTCTATCAATTCCCCGTTTTAATCATGTTTTGGGGTGTATCATGTGTCGTATAATTCTTTTATTTTACTCAAACACTTGTGCATACATCATATCCGTGACCAAATGTGTATCAAATGTGTATCAATTGTTGTATGAATTATATGTAGATTGGATTTATCATTTTCAGTGCACGCATTTCATTAGGCTCATCAGTTCCCCGAGGGATACGGGTTAAGCATCAGGTGCCTCATTAGATCGGCTCCGTTTGATTGAGCCTTGATCTCACATACATCATCATTCATGTCATATACTCATCCAAAGTGGTTTGTGATTGTTTATCTATATATGTTTGCTCACATGTGATTATAGCACAAATTTTCCTTATTACATAAAACAAGAAATTAGTAACAATGTTTTATCAAGGTTCACTCGCCAACTTTTATTGACCCAATATCTCCCCCGTTTTACACATGATACAGGTGATCCAGCTGAGACAAGAAACACATAGGAAGGCCTAGAAGAATAAACAAGTTTAAGCTTTGGAATAATTATATAGTTTCATTTTCTTGTAATTGTATGAATTTTGTTTTGGATATTTAAGTTGTAATTTGAATTTTATAAATATGAAACATCTTAGTAAATATCATGAGCTTTGGTGATAACCCAATTATGCCTCGACTTTTATTCCGCTGCGGGTCGGGGTGTGACAATTTCAGTGTACCTCTTAACGGATTCATTCAATATCGGTCGAAAATTTTCACCGATATTTATTGTTCTTCCACTAGCGACCGAAAATTTTATTTATTTATTCTTTCATTTTCAAGTTGAAAATCCTATGGGATTTATTTGGAACAAATATTCAGACTTACTTGATTGAACTCTTCATTGTAAACACATTGAATTTTTTCCGGTCACCGCTATTATTGAATTATTTCGATGGCTATGACGTCTTGTGGCGTCGGTATAAACTTTTAGTTTGGGCTAATCATTGAAAGTGGTCTTAATGAACTATGTATTAAGACAATGATACACTAATTTCGGTTTTAATTCGGTGTATCCTTGCAATTCAATAGTGTTAACTCATGGTTCGAAAAGTTAACAAATCATCTTCATGTTTCTAATTCAGTTGAGCTTATTGATTCAAAGTCTCACAAATTGAACAACCAACGCTAGTTTCCGTTGGTATAAATTTCTATTGATTATGAAACTCATTTACAGATTGTGAACGTCTTGAAAATCTAATTGTTGAGATTCTCAATTATTGACCCATGTAAACTCAGTCACATTGGTGACTATGTCATTACGTTTAGTTAACTTGACATCGATTCTTAAAAACATATTCAGTTGAACCAGTGGGTTCATGTTGTTGTAGTAAATCACTGTATTCATATAATCCAGACAAGTCTCGATGCGATTACATGGTCATTTACCTGGGTAGTATTAATACCTATCCACGCATGACAAAAATCTAAGGAGATAACATAACTGAAATTTCGAGGACGAAAATTTTATAACAAGGGGAGAATGTGACAACCGGCATTTTCCGGTTGTAATTAAGCGCATAACGAACAGTAATACCATTATAATTAACGTAATTAGACGTAAATTAACTCGATCAGGCCTTTGGAGAGCCTAGGAACGTCTACTTGCTTCACGTTACGCGATATGACGACAATCGAGAATTTTAATGTGAATTTGAACGATAAGCGAATGTAAATTTCGTATTTGTCGGTGTTGTCAGTATTTTGTCCGGTGTCAATTCGTTGCCGCTTATCGTTCAAATTCGCGTTAAAGTTCTCCATTGTCGTCCTATCGCGTAACGTGAAGCAAGTAGACGTTCCTAGGCTCTCCAAAGGCCCGATCGAGTTAATTTACGTCTAATTACGCTAATTATAATGGTATTATTGTTTGTTATGTGCTTAATTACAACCGGAAAATTCCAGTTGTCACATGACTCTTCCATGAAGAGTGATGGTGTTTCACCCGTTTCGGTTTGCTTTCCAGCCCTGCCATTCCTTCTTGGTTTCTCCTACCCCTTTCCTGATCTCACCCATAATTTTTTCACTCTTACCGGCATCAGTTATAGCCAGGCTATGCCGATGCTTTGGAGAGTTCTTTATAGTGAGGAGATCATCAGGACCGAAGGTTTGAACTTCAATCTCTCTGAGCTTGCCCATCTCTATTCCTTAGTCACCCATGGCTCCTATCGTTTCTTGTTTAAGGACAAAGCTCACCAACCTCTTCCCATCCTCAAGACCACTCAAAACAGTTCATAATGGAAGAATCAATTCTTTTTTTTCAAAAGGAGTTCGATTCCCCATGGGGATAGTTTGCCTAAGAAGTGGATGTTGAAGGGTAGGAATTAGGATCCTTAGATAATCATAATATTGAATGTCTTTCTTGCTGTTATTATTTTTTTCCCTTTTTCTACAGTGACCAATTTCAGTTGTCTAGCCAATCTTCCAGGAACACCTGAGAGGGTCGCAGCTTTCTGGGCACTTTATTCCGTTGTGAGAACATTCAAGCCAAATGTTAAGGATCCTGAAGAGAACATTTCCATGTCCTACAAATGTCAAGTAAGTATTCGTATATTTTTGTATTTTGTAACGATGTGTTTGATAAAATGCATAAAAATAGAATACTTATTTGTTCATATGTAGGCGCTCAAAAATCTACAAGCAAATCTGCCACCAAGTTTGGCCTAGATGATATTGATAGCTTCATTTCTCCTCGCTCCATCAAGAAGGAGCTGACCAAAGGTCAAAGCCTTCCGGAGCCCAAAGCCATCCCACCAGGGCCAAATCTAGTTCAAAACGTAAGAAGCCCATGGAGGTTGAAGAGGATGAGCTCGAGGCTGAGAGGCTGATCCACGACTTCGTTGCTGAGGTAAGGATCCTTGATCCATTTCTGTTATTGTTACTTTTAGTCAAAGATCCTCAATCCTGACATTATGTGTTACCCTTTTTACAGAGGTTTGTTCGCTTGAAGGCCCACAAGGACAAGAGTCTAGCTGAGGCTGAGGATAATCTTGCTGGTCTGCGATCCATCATTGCCGTAAAGGATAAAACTATCTCCTAGCTTGAGAAATAAAAAATAATCCTAGAAGGACAACTGCTGACCGTCGAAGTTGGGATACACGAGGCAGTCATGACGACAACTGATGACGCCAAGGTGTGTGCTAGTAGTGCCATCCTTCAAGCAAGGATCAAGATAGTCCAAGAGGCTATGGATCCTGACTTTGACCTCTCTTCATGGGACTTAGCTGGATGGAAGCAGAAACTACTCGACCTTGGTGGTGAGCGGAGCCAGAGCCGGCGAAGATGCTAGAAGCAGGCTCGAGCGGAGCGAAGGAGGTGGCTGAGGTTAATGGAGGTGATGTTGGTGAAGCTGGTGAAGTTGCGGTGGAGACCGCACAAGTGGGCGATGAAGGATGTTAATGCCTAGGCCTGAGCCCACTTTTTTTAAAGCTTGTGTTTCTTTTTCTTTGATGGTGTTTTATATCGAATAATTTAGGTCTGTAATTCTAAACAATAGTTTTCTAGGTTTAAGGATCACTGATCCTTCAGACAATAGGTAGGATGACAAAGGTGGATGGATCCTCTGTTAGGGGGATGAAGCCTTTGTTATCCTGCTTTTTATATTTCTACACAAACTTTAACCGTTAGATGAACCCGATCCGGCCTGGATGGATGATCCACATTTTTGCTGGTGAATTCCTGGCCGGATACTTCTGATAAATATTAACCGACCTTAATAATATCAGACATCTAATTATGCTTGGTGTTGTGCATTTATCTTTAAAGTTCTAATTTGATATGTTTGTATTTCTCCATTCGAATAGAATGTTTGTGAAAAGTCATAAGTTTTTGCCTTATAAGAATTTAGAAAAACTTAGGTTGTTAAAAGTTTGGCAATCCTTGTATATAATAACCTTAGATAAAATTTGATTAAATGCAAGTAGATAGATTATATACCCTTAATTGCAAGGTTCAGGTGAAGTCAATAAGAAAAACAAGTATGGAAATAAAACATACAAGAAAACCCAAGTTAGAATTGTATCTTTAGGAACTACCTTTGTCTAAATAAACTATTCACTTTAGAAAATCTTTTAAGGTTCCAGGATCCTTCTTGAATTAACTTGTGAATCTCCAAAGCTCCAAAACCTGTTGCAATCAACTTGGGACTAAGCCAAACAAACTTGGGACAAACCCAAATAAATTGGGGACAAGCCCAATTAACCTGGGAACAAGCCCAAATAAAATGGGGTCTAGCCCAAACTGGGGACAAGCCCACTTAAGTGACATGAAAATGCCAAAACCTTAGCTAATGTGAAAACGTTAGATACCTTAGAATAACGGATGTATGGTACGTCTACCATTATACTTGAGATACTACATATAGCCAACAACAATGAAATTGTCAGCCACTAAGCGTGTACTGGTCCCATTGCCTCGAACCATACTTGGATAAACATGCACTATCGGCGGGGTGTCAAAACCCAATTTGTGTGAAAGGTGAAAACATTTAAACCTTAGAAGGTATAAGATACCTTAAACGTGGGAAAGAGGTGGCCAACCCCTTAATCCTCTGTTGTTAAACATCTCTTCAAAAGCTTAAAACTTGATGAAATTGGATGTTAAATATCTAACACCCCTTCCTCATAACAAAATAAAAAAAAAGTAGAGAAAAATTTAAGGTAAACTGTTACCGATGTAGGATCATGAATCCTTAAGGATCCTTGATCCTTGTTACATAAAATTCTTCTTGTGGTGAATAGCATTACAAGCCCTTGGTAAAAGGTCACCTTCCATGGTTAGTAGACGGTATACCCCTTTCCTGCCTCTACTTCTATTAGATATGGGCCTTCCCATTTAGGTGCCAATTTGCCATCAACTGGGTTTATGGTATTCTAAAATGATTTTGCTTAACACCTAGTCTCCAACTTGAAATCGTCTGATCATGACATTCTTGTTATATGCCCCAGCCATCTTTTGTTGATAACTGGCCATCCTTGTTCTTGCTAAATCTCTGAGCTCATCCATAGTATCTCAGTCTTGAGTCAGATTCTCAGGCTCACGGACAGCTTCAGTTCCAAAAACTAGAGAGAAAGGAGTTTGGCCTATAGTATTCCTATCTGCCCAAAAGACATATGGCAACTCTTCAGTCCACTTTCCTTTCTTGGAACCAAGTTTCTTCTTCAAGTTGTTGATGATAATCTTGTTGCTTGAATCTGCGTGGCCATTAGCTTGTGGATGAACTTGTGTAGATGTTATCATCTTGATTTCCCAACTGTCACAAACATTAGTAGTTCTATTCCCAATAAATTGGGATCCATTATCACATATAATTTCAGAAGAAATTCCAAATTTAGTAATAATGTTTATCTTAATGAAGGATATAACTTCTTTTTCTCTGACTTGAAGTAGTCAGTCATTTGGAGAAGTAGTCGGTCATAGCTAGCATAAATACTTTTCCTTTTGGTGCCTTTAGAAGTTTGCCTACTATATCCATTCCCCATTTCATGAATGGCCAAGAGAAAATTATTGGATATAAAGGCTCTGCTGGTTGATGTAGGATGTTGCTATATCTTTGACAAGCATCACATTTCCTTGCATAGTCTACTGCATCCTTCTTTATTGTGGGCCAGTAGTAATCTGTTCTAAGGATCCTTGAGAATAATGCTCTACCCCCAGTGTGGTTTCCACAGTCTCCTTCATGAAAATCTTTTAGGACCTCTTGAATTTCTAGATCCTCAATACATCGCAAACAGGGACCTGCAAGAGATCTTTTATACAACGTGTTATTTAATATTGTAAATTGGGATACCTTAATTCTGAAGGCTCTGGAATTCTCCACTGTGGGAATTTCTCCGTTCTGAATGTAGTTCATAATTTGAAGGATCCATGATCCTGAATCTGGCTGCATATCACTGGGTACAATTGTAGTATCCTCAACTATCTCCATTGCTTCATTTTCCTCTATTGCAGGAAAAAGAATGTGGATGATGGGTATCCTCACATCTTCTGGTATTTTTAAGGCTGATCCTAAATTTGCCAACGTATCTGCCCAACATATTCTTCTCTAGTTACATGCGTTATACTAAAGGAATCGAAAGCATTTGCTAGTTGTTTAACAATTTCCAAATATTTGATTAATTTCTCACCCTTCACATCGAATGAGCCATTATAATGGTTAGTAATTAGCAATGAGTCTATGTATACTTGAAGATACCCTATCCACATCTGTTAGCTAATTGAAAACCTACTATTAGGGCCTCATATTCTACTTTATTGTTAGTTGTCTGAAATTCACAAGCAATGGACTGGGGTATTATGTCCCCCTGTGGTGATTTTAGTAGTATTCCTAGCCCGGTTCCTTTAACATTCGAGGCTCCATCGGTGAAGAGTGTCCATGGATCCTTGGTCTCTTCAAGCTGTTGAACCTCTAATTTAGCTTCTCTTTGTAGATCACCACTGAAATCAGCCACAAAGTTAGCCAAAGCTTGAGACTTGATAACAGTCCTTGGTTTATGTCACACCCCGACCCGCAGCGGAATAAGAGTCGGGGCATAATTGGGTTAAAGCTCATGATGTTTACTAATATGTTTCATATTTATTAAATTCAAATTGCATCTCAAAGTTCCAAGTCAAATTCATACAATACAAGGAAAGGAAAAATTAACTAAAACAATCCAAAATCTAAACTGGTTTATTCTTCTAAGCCGCCCTATATGTTTCTTGCTTCAACTTGATCACCTGTATCATGTGTTAAAATGGGGAATTTTGGGTCAACAAAAGTTGGCGAGTGAACCTTGTTAAAAACATTTGTCATTGATTCATTATTGTAATTAATATTGGAAAATTGTGCAATAATCATATATGAACAAATGTATGTAAACATAACGATCACAAACCACCTTGCTTAAGTAAATAATAAGAATGACAATGTATATGTTGGCAACGTCCCGTTCACGCTCATAGGTAATGGGGAATGGACGGCCTATGCTAATGTATGTGAGATCAAGGCTCAATCAAACGGAGCCGATCTTATGTTGGCAATGCCTGGTTCACGCTCATAGGTAATGGGGAACAGCTCACGCTCATAGGTAATGGGGAGCGGCGGCCTATGAAATGTATGTACTGAAAATGATAAATTAAATCTAAACTTCAACCACACAAACAACTGATACATATTGAATGCACATTTGATCATGAACTTGATGGATGCACAAGTGTTTAATTATAATAAATAAATAGCGACACAGGATACACCCCAAAATGTGATTAACACGGGGAATTGGTAGAGATTCACTCACCTTGGGTGCGTTTGTTTGAAGGTGTTGAATGCGCACGAGTTTAGAGGATTGATCGACGAGAGATAACTAACCTAATTAATAACGAAAAGGTACGGTAAGTATGTGGATTTTATTAACTATTTTAATAAGATTTTTGGATATATTTTTGTGAGTTTAAGGCTATTTTCTAACTTTAAAAACGTTTTTTAAGTATTTTTAGTTGATTTTTAAATTAAATAAATAAATAAAAATAATAAAAAAATGTTGACCGTTGACTGGTCCGGTCGCTTATATATGTGCGCTGGGTGAGACTCGAACCCGTGACCTCCCGTACGCGTGCACGCAGGTCTACCAACTGAGCTACGTGGCTAACCTGAAATAATTCTGTTTTTAATTATACTTATATACTATTTAGATTTATCCAGAAATTATTTATTTTTAAAAAGGGTTTTAAATGTATCGAACCGGTGCTGACAACAGGTCTCGAGCCCGGGACCTGTGGGTTAACGTGCACACAGTCCACCGCTAGACTGTGTGTCTAACCTGGTTAATAATCCGGTTTTATATTATACTTAACATGATTCTGTGAGTTAACCCGGTTCGGTTAAAAAAATGCATTTTTATTTCAGGAGAGTAAGGTTGGGACAGGAACCGAACTCGCGACGTATGTGTATTTGTTTGCACACAGTCCACCGCTGGACTGTGTGTCTAACCCGTTCATAAAACTGATTTTAATTAATCTTATAACATAACCGGACTTCGTCTTCTTCGCTCAAGAACACAGACAATGATAATTTGACTAATTTATGTCTAATTCGATTATCAAACATTATAAGTAATTGAAAGGTAATGAACGGAGAGAGTTCGGGGATAGGAGGTACCGATCCGTGTCTTTCACAGAACTCCGGCAAAGGTCCGTCGGCTCTGTTTGTGAACTTCGGCTGTTAGAATCAATTAACAGTTCTGTTCGATTAGTTATGAAATTGAGGTACTTAAACAAGGATTAACAGAAGTTTGAATGATCATACCGGCTCTCAGCGTTATTCTGGAAGTTTCAGAAGTTTTCCGGCGAAGGCAGAAATTCCGACAACGTCGTCTGGGATTGATTCTGGATGGTGGATTTGTGTTAGTAACAGTCTAACAACGGATTGAAACAAAAAGAGTCGAGGTATTTACCTTGTGGATGTGAGTCTCGGTTTTCCGGCGAAAGTCCGGTGATGGCAGGATATTTCCGGCGAGTGAAATTTCGTCGAGAAAAGGTGCGATTTTGAGCGAAAAGGCTACCAGAGATTTGTGGGTGAATTTATAGGGAAGAATCGAGACGCATGGGGTCTGATTTCAGTCTCGATTCATGGTCAGCCATTCTCCGGCGGTTACGACTGATGTCGCGGGTTCAGACGTCGGTTATAACCGACGTTGAGGTTAATTCTTCGGTTAAATCAGAAGAAACCGTCAATTATCGGCGAAATCGTCGGGATTTCCGACGACTGCGAATTGGGCGCGTCGGTTGACCGATTTGAAATCGAGGTTTGGGTATTTGAATTAATTGATTTGATATATTCCTAAAGAACACAAGTGGCGGAGTGGTTTGGTGAGCGAGAGTTAAGGCTTTGTGGTTCCCGGCTGACCCGTGTTCGACTCCCTGCAGCCGGTTTTTCTTTTTAACTAATTTATTTTTATTTTTTTAACAATTATAATTTATAACTTCTAATTTGTTTATTAATTATGTATCGTTTAAAATAAAAATAAGTCATGAATAACAACAAAAATATAAAACTGATTGTTCGATTAAATAAACGAAGCGGGTTTTGAAAACCCGTTTTTCGACGGATGTTACAGTATCCCCTACTTTTAGAAATTTCGTCCCGAAATTTAAGTAGTAGTATTTACAGGAAATAGATGTGGGTATTTCTCGCGCATTGAGTCTTCACGTTCCCAAGTAAACTCAGGTCCTCGTTTCGACTCCCAGCGTACCCTGACAATTGGGATGCGGCTTCGTCTTAAACGTTTTTCTCCGAGTCCATAATTTCTACTGGTCTTTCAATGAAATGCATAGATTCATCGACTTGAATGTCTTCTAGTGGAATATGGAAATTTTCATCGGCGAGGCACTTCTTCAAGTTCGATACGTGGAATGTGGGATGAATTCTGTTGAGTTCCTCCGGTAGGTCAAGCTTGTATGCTACAGGTCCTACTCTTTCGAGTATCTTGAAAGGACCTACGTAGCGTGGTACTAGCTTGCCTTTTTGGCCAAAACGAACTACTCCCTTCCACGGCGATACTTTTAAAAGTACTTGGTCACCAATGTTAAATTCCAAGGGCTTTCTCGCTTGTCTGCATAGCTCTTTTGACGACGGTTGTTTCGGATTTGATGAATCTTGTCTGATGTTTCTTGTATTAATTCTGGACCGGTGATTTGAGCTTCTCCAATTTCGTGCCAACATATTGGTGATCGGCACTTACGACCATATAACGCTTCGAAAGGTGCCATGCCGATACTTGAATGATAGCTGTTGTTGTACGAAAATTCAACTAATGGTAGGTGAGCGTCCCAATTCCCTTTGAAGTCTATGACACATGCTCGAAGCATGTCTTCAAGAGTTTGAATGGTGCGTTCAGATTGTCCATCAGTTTGAGGATGATAAGCGGTACTGAGGTCTAATCATGTACCCAAAGCGGCTTGTACGGCTTGCCATGTTCGTGAAGTGAAACGACCATCACGATCTGAAATAATGCTTAACGGTACACCATGACGGCTTACGATTTCGCTGATGTAGATACGAGCTAGCTTCTCATTCTTAAAGTCCTCGAGAATCGGAATGAAGTGAGCTGATTTTGTAAGACGATCAATGATTACCCATATAGTGTCATACCCACCGGAGGTGCGAGGTAACCCGGTAATGAAGTCCATGGTTATGTTTTCCCACTTCCATACAGGTATTTCAGGTTGGACTAGAAGTCCTGAGGGTCTTTGATGTTCAGCTTTCACTTTAGAACAGGTAAGGCACTTGGAAACAAAAACAGCAATATCCTTTTTCATGCCAGGCCACCAGTAGGTGTATCGAAGGTCTTGATACATTTTGTCGGCTCCTAGGTGTACAGAGTATCGTGTTTTGTGCGCCTCTTTCATAAGGGTATCGCGAAGGTTATTGTGATCGGGAATCCATATGCGATCTAGATAATACAGAATGCCGTCAGATTTTGTTTCGAGTTTAAGTTCTGCTCCACAAGATAACTCATTGCGTATGTCGCATTCTGTTATGGAAACATGTTGAGCTTCTCGGATTTGATCTTTGATGTTGGTTATGATTTGCGAACATAGAAGACGAATGGAGTTCGCATAACCCTTTCGACTGAGTGCGTCGGCCACCACATTTGCTTTGCCAGGATGATACCGAATTTCACAGTCGTAGTCATTAAGAAGTTCGACCCATCTTCGTTGCCTCATATTCAACTCCTTGTGGTTAAAGATATGTTGGAGGCTCTTGTGGTCAGTGTAAATTTCACACTTGGTATCATAGAGGTAATGTCTCCATATCTTAAGAGCGAACACAACGGCTCCAAGTTCTAGGTCGTCGGTAGTGTAGTTCTTCTCATGAGTTTTGAGTTGCCTAGAAGCATAGGCTATCACTTTTCCCCTTTGCATTAATACACAGCCTAGTCCTTGCCCTGATGCGTCGCAATATACTACAAAGTCATCGCAACCTTCGGGGAGTATGAGGATAGGTGCGTCACAAAGCTTTTGCTTAAGGGTTTGCAAGGCTTCTTCTTGTTTAGGTCCCCATATGAAGGGTTTTCCTTTATGTGTCAAAGCCGTGAGTGGTACAACGATATGAGAGAAATTTGATATGAAACGGCGATAGTAACCAGCTAAACTAAGGAAAGATCTTACTTCGGTTGGTGTACGTGGCGCTTGCCATTCTTGCACTGCTTTGATCTTTGAGGGGTCGACATGTATTCCCTTGTCATTGACGACATGTCCAAGGAATTGTACTTCTTTTAACCAGAATTCGCATTTGGAGAACTTAGCGTAGAGCTTTTCGGTTCTTAAGAGCGTGAGGATGAGTCGAAGGTGTCGTTCATGATCAGTCTTAGACTTTGAGTAAATGAGAATATCGTCGATGAAGACTATAACAAAGCGATCGAGATAAGGTTTGCAAACTCTGTTCATTAGATCCATGAAGACGGCTGGAGCGTTGGTTAGACCAAAGGGCATGACCATGAATTCATAGTGACCATAGCGAGTTCGGAAGGCGGTCTTTGGGACATCTTCTTCATGTACTCTGAGTTGATGATAGCCAAAACGAAGGTCGATCTTTGAAAAACAAGTGGCACCCTGGAGTTGGTCTAGAAGATCATCGATACGAGGTAATGGATAGCGGTTCTTGACCGTTAATTTGTTGAGTTCTCTGTAATCGATACACATGCGAAACGTTCCATCTTTCTTCTTCACAAACAGAACAGGTGCACCCCAAGGCGATGAGCTAGGACGTATGAATCCTTTGTCGGTCAGTTCTTGTAATTGACTGGCTAGCTCTTGCATTTCAGATGGGGCTAACCTATAAGGAGATTTCGCGACGGGCGTAGCGCCCGGTATAAGATCAATGCGGAATTCGACTTCTCTCTTGGGAGGAAGTCCTGAGATGTCGTCGGGGAAGACTTGCGGGAATTCTTTCACTACCGGTATGTCTTCGAGTTTCTTCTCCTTATTTCCCTTCTTGACAACGTGGGTTAGAAATGCTACATAATTCTTGCGGAGATATTTTCGGGCTTGAAGACAGGACATCAGTTTGAGTCCTTTTGAAGGGGTTTCTCCAAAGATTCGTAGGGTTTGACCGTCTGCAAGAGGAATGTGAATGAACTTTTCGCGGCATACCACTTCAGCATGATGTTGGCTGAGCCAGTCCATGCCGATTATAATGTCAAAACTTCCCAACTTCATAGGAATGAGGTCAATAGGAAAATCGTGATCGTTTAGAGTAAGAGTACAGTTTCGGATAATGGAGTTTAATGAGACCGGTTTTCCGTCAGCAACTTCTACCGTTATGGATTCCATAAGTTTATCACGAGTTTGGTTGAGGATGGGTTCGATTCTAAGGACACAAAACTCTTATCCGCGCCAGTATCAAATAACACGGATGCATAACTACCATTGATGAGAAACGTACCGTTAACCACGTTGTTGTCGGCCCTAGCTTGGTTGGCGTTGATGTTAAATGCTCTTCCTCTAGCAGGTGGAGGAGCTTGGTTAGCTTGGTTCGCCGGATTTGCTTGAGCTTGAGCATGTATGATGTTCACCAAGCATGGACAAGTGTTTCTAAAGTGGTTTGGGTCTCCACAATTGTAGCAAGCCCGCATGGGTTGCATCATGGGGTAGTTGGGTTGGTAGTAGGTTTGGGCCGTATGTTGTGTAGGTGGTGGTAGTAGGGGTTGTTGGGCTTGACCCATTATTTGATGGTGGGTTTGGGTTGTGGGTTGGTTGCGGTTCATTCGATGTAGTGAGCGGTAGGTTTGGATGGTGTGACCTGCACAGCCACAGCCGGTGCAATATTGACAGGGGTGTTCGGGGGAGTGATGGTATTGGCAACGGGTGCATTTTGGGTAGGGGCCGGAGTATGGCCTTTTGTATGGTGCGGGTGAAGGGGCAACTTGAGTGATGGGTGCAGCAGAGATAGGGAAATTGGTTTGGGTGACAGCAAAGTTTCTGGTATTTCGTTTCCTCTTGTTAGAAAACTTTGAGGAGGAGGTGGAATGGTTTGAGGTTTGGCTCTCGACGGGGGCTTTCTTTTTCTCTTCCTTGAATTTACCGTTTCTGATGCGGTTCTCGGTAAGTTCGGTGGCTAATTCCATAGCAGCTTCAAGAGTTGCAGGCGAAGTGCTGAGGACTGAGTGTTGAATCTTCGAGGGGAGGCCTCGAATATAGTGTTCAACCAAGCGGTATACTGGGGTGAACAAGTTAGGAACCATCTGGTTCAGCTCAAGAAATCTTTTGTTGTAGGAAGTATGGTCCCCTTCCTTTTGCTTCAGCGAGTGGAATTCGTCTTCCAACTTCTTGAGTTCGCTTCTTGGGCAGAAGCGTTTTGTCATCATTTCCCTTAACTCTTCCCAGGTTAAGGCCATCGCGTCTTCAACTCCTCTTTTACCCTTCTCGGTGTTCCACTAGGTCAGGGCTACCTCAAATAGTCTCCCGGTTGTGTAACGTACCTTGCGATCCTCGGGACAATCGCAATTTAGGAAGGTGTTTTCCATTTCCTCAAACCAGTGGAGGAGAGCGGTGACACCTTCGGTCCCTTCATACTTTGGGGGATCGCAAGACTTGAAGTGTTTGTAGGAGCACTTCTTGGAGGGAGGGTTGTCGATGTTTTGATCCTCTTGATTGGGTGGGTTGACAGGATTCGCGGTGAGAGCATGCTGGACTTGAATTACAATATCGGGAAGCACCGCGGCCATTTGTTTTGCAATTTGACTGGCCAAGCGTTCGTTTGACCTTCCTGACTTTCGTCCTCCACGTAGCTGCCTAGCCGACATCTACAGAAACATACATAGGAAGATTGTGAGTTTAAGAAGTGTTTAGGTGTCATGTGTCGTTAAAAGTAATAAAATAACATAATCATCAACAATGCAACAACATCCATAGGATGTCTTGGGTTTGCTCATGTTTGGGCCTCCAATGTCCCCCATACCATCGCCGGTATAGTCATGTGGGCCCCCAAAGACTATTGGCTTAGTAGGATTCGCATTGGTATTGGTGGTTTAACACTCGCATCACCCGAATGAAAACCACGAAATATGTTTGCGAGATGTATGGTCGGAGGGTGTCCAGGTATAGACACAATGAAAACTCAAAGTGGGGTTAGTTCACACGACGTTTGGTATAGCATGCTTTGGCCTAATAGGTCCTTCGTACTCTCATCGTTAGTCCCCAGGTAGGCAAACTGGTCTTTTATTTTGGATTTATACGAATGCCAAGCCTAGACAGGACGTTCCGACTACCGGTACTCGTACCCTTCCAGTTACTACATGCCCGTCATGAGAACTCACTTTGATGTGATTTGAAAACACAAAAATCGTTGTAAAAATCGTATAAATTGTGAGGTGTGTGCTCCCATGGATATGATATGTTATGAGAATATGATTCATGATAGGCATTTTATAATAATATGTACTTATGAACATGCTTGCATAACATTGAATGTAACAATAAACATAAAGCATATAAACATCATGAATTTTGCATGTAAAACACAAAAATTTAAAAATTCTAAGCAACTATAGTATAGGCTCTAAGGGTCTAATAACCTATCCTATATCCATATAGTCATGGCTCTGATACCAATCTGTCACACCCCGACCCGTAGCGGAATAAGAGTCGGGGCATAATTGGGTTATCACCAAAGCTCATGATGTTTACTAATATGTTTCATATTTATTAAATTCAAATTACATCTCAAAGTTCCAAGTCAAATTCATACAATACAAGGAAAGGAAAAATTAACTAAAACAATCCAAAATCTAAACTGGTTTATTCTTCTAAGCCACCCTATATGTTTCTTGCTTCAACTTGATCACCTGTATCATGTGTAAAAATGGGGAATTTTGGGTCAACAAAAGTTGGGGAGTGAACCTTGTTAAAAACATTTGTCATTGATTCATTATTGTAATTAATATTGGAAAATTGTGCAATAATCATATACGAACAAATGTATGTAAACATAACGATCACAAACCACCTTGCTTAAATAAATAATAAGAATGACAATGTATATGTTGACAACGTCCCGTTCACGCTCATAGGTAATGGGGAACGGACGGCCTATGCTAATGTATGTGAGATCAAGGCTCAATCAAACGGAGCCGATCTTATGTTGGCAACGCCTGGTTCACGCTCATAGGTAATGGGGAACAGCTCACGCTCATAGGTAATGGGGAGCGGCGGCCTATGAAATGTATGTACTGAAAATGATAAATTAAATCTAAACTTCAACCACACAAACAACTGATACATATTGAATACACATTTGATCATGAACATGATGGATGCACAAGTGTTTAATGATAATAAATAAATAGCGACACATGATACACCCCAAAATGTGATTAAAACGGGGAATTGGTAGAGATTCACTCATCTTGGGTGCGTTTGTTTGAAGGTGTTGAATGCGCACGAGTTTAGAGGATTGATCGACGAGAGATAACTAACCTAATTAATAACGAAAAGGTACGGTAAGTATGTGGATTTTATTAACTATTTTAATAGGATTTTTGGATGTATTTTTGTGAGTTTAAGGCTATTTTCTAACTTTAAAAACGTTTTTTTTAAGTATTTTTAGTTGATTTTTAAATTAAATAAATAAATAAAATAATAAAAAATGTTGACTTTTGACCGTTGACCGTTGACCGGTCCGGTCGCTTATATATGTGCGCTGGGTGAGACTCGAACCCGTGACCTCCCGTACGCGTGCACGCAGCTCTACCAACTGAGCTACGTGGCTAACCCGAAATAATTCTGTTTTTAATTATACTTATATACTATTTAGATTTATCCAGAAATTATTTATTTTTAAAAAGGATTTTAAATGTATCGAACCGGTGCTGATAACAGGTCTCGAACCCGGGACCTGTGGGTTAACATGCACACAGTCCACCGCTGGACTGTGTGTCTAACTTGGTTAATAATCCGGTTTTTATTATACTTAACATGATTCTGTGAGTTAACCCGGTTCGGTTAAAAAAAAGGCATATTTATTTCAAGAGAGTAAGGTTGGGACAGGAATCGAACTCGCGACGTATGTGTATTTGTTTGCACACAGTCCACCGCTGGACTGTGTGTCTAACCCATTCATAAAACTGATTTTAATTAATCTTATAACATAACCGGACTTCGTCTTCTTCGCTCAAGAACACAGACAATGATAATTTGACTGATTTATGTCTAATTCGATTATCAAACATTATAAGTAATTGAAAGGTAATGAACGGAGAGAGTTTGGGGATAGGAGGTACCGATCCGTGTCTTTCACAGAACTCCGGCAAAGTTCCGTCGGCTCTGTTTGTGAACTTCGGCTGTTAGAATTAATTAACAGTTCTGTTCGATTAGTTATGAAATTGAGGTACTTAAACAAGGATTAACAGAAGTTTGAATGATCATACCGGCTCTCAGTGTGATTCTGGAAGTTTCAGAAGTTTTCCGGCGAAGGCAGAAATTCCGACAACGTCGTCTGGGATTGATTCTGGATGGGGGATTTGTGTTAGTAACAGTCTAACAACAGATTGAAACAGAAAGAGTCGAGGTATTTACCATGTGGATGTGAGTCTCGGTTTTCTGGCGAAAGTCCGGTGATGGCAGGATATTTCCGGCGAGTGAAATTTCGTCGAGAAAATGTGCGATTTTGAGCGAAAAGGCTACCAGAGATTTGTGGGTGAATTTATAGGGAAGAATCGAGACGCATGGGGTCTGATTTCAGTCTCGATTCATGGCCAGCCGTTCTCCGGCGGTTACGACTGATGTCGCGGGTTTAGACATCGGTTATAACAGACGTTGAGGTTAATTCTTTGGTTAAATCAGAAGAAACCGTCAATTATCGGCGAAATCATCGGGATTTCCGACGACTGCGAATTGGGCGCGTCGGTTGACCGATTTGAAATCGAGGTTTGGATATTTGAATTAATTGATTTGATATATTCCTAAAGAACACAAGTGGCAGAGTGGTTTGGTGAGTGAGAGTTAAGGCTTTGTGGTTCCCGGCTGACCCGGGTTCGACTCCCGGCAGCCGGTTTTTCTTTTTAACTAATTTATTTTTATTTTTTTAACAATTATAATTTATAACTTCTAATTTGTTTATTAATTATGTATCGTTTAAAATTAAAATAAGTCATGAATAACAACAAAAATATAAAACTGATTGTTCGATTAAATAAATGAAGCGGGTTTTGAAAACCCGTTTTTCGACGGATGTTACAGTTTATACTTTATATCATATGCACTAAGTTTGACTGTCCACTTCGCCATTCTTCCTGACATTTCAGGAGGTTTTCTGAGAACATTCTTAATGGGAAAATTAGTTTTCACAATAATAGTATGTGTTTTAAAATAATGTCTAAGTTTCGTGGAAGCTATGATCAATGCAAGAATTAACTTTTGTAAATGAGAGTACCTGGCTTCGGCATCAAGAAGACTTTTACTTACATAATATACCGGATGTTGTTGGCCTTCATGATCTTTAACTAATATTGCACTTACTGATTTACCTGAGACAGCTAAGTACAAGGATAATGGTTCACCATTTTCTGGTTTCATCAGGGCTAGTGCTAAGGATAGATAATCCTTGAGAGCCTTGAGTGCAGATTCATGCTTCTCAGTTCACTCAAATTTCTTATTCTTCCTCAGAATGTCATAAAAATCCTTACACTTCTCAAAAGACTTTGAACTGAACCTGTTTAAGGCTGTAATCCTTCTAGTTAGCCTCTGGATGGCATTGGTAGGGGATTTTATGTTCACAATTGCCTTTATCTGCTCAAGGCTTGCTTCAATCCCTATTTTTGTTACCATGTACCCAAGAACTTCCCAACTTTGACACCAAAGTGGCACTTTGAAGGATCCAGCTTCATGTTGTATTGATCAAGGATATTGAATGCCACTTCAAGATCCTTGAGATGATCCTTAGCTTTCTTGGACTTGACCACCATGTTATCTATATAGATTTCCATAGTGTCTTCTATTTTCTCTTTGAACATAATATTGACCAATCTTTGGTAGGTGGCACCTACATTTCTGAGTCCAAAAGGCATTGCAATATAACAGTAATACCAGTAGGAGTCATGAATGCTGTATCATATTGATCAGATGGTTCCATTTGAATTTGTTGAAATCCAAACAAACCGTCCATAAAGGTAAGCAATTCATGTCCTGCCATTGCATCCACCATGGAGTGGGAAAGGATCCTTAGGACATGCCTTGTTTAAATCTGTAAAATCGACACATACCCTCCACTTTCCGTTTTTCTTTTGAACAACCACCACATTGGCCAACCATCTTGGATACTTGACTTCCCTAATCATACCTACTTTCAAGAGTTTGTCTACCTCCTCTTGGATGATAAGGTTCCTTTCAGTTGCAAATTTTCTTTTTTTTTTTGATGAATTGGCTTGAAAGATTTATCAATTCCCAATTATGTGTTATAATATCTTTAGAGATACCTGTCAGATCCTCGTGTTTCTTCTTCTTAGGAAGGATATCAGATCCTGCTGTATATTGTCAAGGATCCCGGATCCTTTGAGGATGTTGATTTCAGGATCATGAGGATCCAGTATTACATCCTTGATGTCTTGCTCTGCTGCTTCCAGGACATTCTTTGGATGTTGCTGTGATTGTTATGCCGCCCTTTGGTTTTGAAGTTGGTTTCATTGAATATGTGTAACACTTCTTGGCCTCTTGCTGATTGCTCTCTATTTCACTACCCCCAAGGTGTTAGTAGTTTTACACATTGGTGGTAGGTTGATGGAACAACTTTCATTTCCTGAATCCAAGGCCCGCCAAGTATCGTATTGCAGTAAGACAAACTATCAATAACACAAAATTTTTGCCTCGATATAGATTGGGAGCTTGATGTCCCCCAGCGTGTTCTTTGTTTCATCGTTGAATCCCACAAGGACCGATGATCTCCGAGTTATTTATGATTCTGGGATGTTCATCTTCTTCAGGACATCAAGCTGTATGATGTTCACAGAGCTTCCCCCGTCAATGAGGATCCTGCGAACAAAGTGGTTAGCAATAAATAAAGTAATAGCTAGGGCATCATGATGAGGATCCTGAATATCAACACGATCATCCTCATCAAAGGATATAACTTTTTGTTGAGTTAGAGTGGAGGTTCTAACAGGCCTATTTCCATTCTCCAACTTAGTTTCCTTGGCATGCCTCTTTGCAACCGAGAACGAGGTTTCACAGATATCTGATCCTCCGGAAATAAAGTTAATGATTTGTGCATCGGTCGGAGGTGGAGCAACTTTCTATGGAACGTTTTCAGGATCCTAGATCCTTGACCTTTTTATGCCCAACAATTCTTTTAAGTCCCCTTACTGAGGAGATATCCAATTTCTCTCCTCAAGGCTATGCATTCATCCGTCAAATGGCCAATGTCTTCATGGTATGCACACCACTTGGACTTATCCTTAAAGGAGTTTGACTTCTCGTTCTTCTTGGGCCACCTAGCTTTTTCACCTAAGTTCTGCAAGACAAGCATCAATTCACTATTATCAACAGAAAAGCAATATTCAGATATTCAAGGATATTCTTCCGCATCTTCATCTTGTTCAACTGCATGAACATTTTGGTTACCAGGCTTGGAGTACGGCTTGGATCGGTTATTCTTATAGAAGGATCCTTGCTTTCTAGCTTTGTACTCCTGTTTGTTTGAACCAATGAGCCTGTCTTGTATTCTCTTATTATCCTCTAATATGATAAATCTCAGTACCCTGTTTCTTACTTCGTCCAAGTTCCTGCAAGGGGTGATGACAAGGTTATCGTAAAAGGGAGAATCCTCTTTTAATCCCATTTTAAATGCCTCAACAGCGATGCAACATCTAAGTTCAGGATTTCCAAGGATTCTCTTCCAAACTTTGTGACATAATCCCTTAAGGATTCATCATGAGCCTAGGTTATCCTATATAAGTTACTAGTTAGCCTTTCAAAAGTTCTACTAGATGAAAACTAATTAACAAGTTAACTAAATGTGAGAATGAAGTAATGGAATAGGGAGGAAGACTTAGCAGCCATTTTAGTGCTGATCTAGTGAGTGTGGATCCGAAGCCCTTACACAAGCAAGCTTCTTTCAACATTTTAGGGATGGGATTAATCTCCATCCTTTCCCGGTATTGTGCCACGTGTTCCTCTGGATTGGTTGTTCCATCGTACAACTTCATGTTGGGTGTTTGGAAGCGTTTTGGAATCTCTGCATTGCATATGGGTGGTGCAAAGCGAGACACCTTGTGGCTTCCATCCAAAATTTTAGGAATAGGCTTAATTATTCCTGGAATGCTGGATATCATATCATTGAGTTTTTCTAGCGCCCTGGCCATGGCTTGGCTAATCCTTGCATCTTGCATGAAACCATAATTAGTATCCATAAATGTATTATGAAAATTGTTACCTCCTGTTTAACTTAAAGGTGGTATTCTAGAAGTGTAATGGGGACAAGTCGTGTCTATTGTCAAAGTATGGCTTGAGGAAACATAGTTTGCATTGGGATGAAGTCCCCATCATGGACTTCTAAACTTCTAAGTGGTTGGCTTCTTGAGGATCCTTGATCCTGAAAGATATTGGATCCAGGATATATTAGTGCTGAAGGTCTTTATGAGTAATCCAGGGATCCTTGAACCCGAGCTTAGGATCCTTGATGCCGAAAGTAAGATCTTGAGGCTTCTACATTCCCTATGATCCTCCAGGCTGGTAGAAGGATCCTTGAGGCTGAGTCATTGCAAGTGATCCTTGCTGAAGGATAGAGGATCCTTGAGGCTAGACAGTGGATCCCCTAGAATGCTGGATTGATGATAATGGAGTAGCAGAATCCAATGCCCTAGGCATCAATGGAGACTGAACCTCTACCAGCCTCTTCTGCTTCTTGATGTCATCAATTTAATGAAGGATCATCTAGTTAGTTTTGTCTTGCTGCTCTATATAGCTTTGGATCTGGAAAATCAAAATAGAAATATCACTGTTAGTATTAGCAGAAGAGGAAGTAGTAAAAGTTTTTGATCCTGTGAAGACGGATGGTGTCTTCTTCTAAGCATTTTCCACATTCTTTTAGAATGGTGGGGAATGGGAGGCAAAGGCATAGTGGTTTGACATGAGGTAACTATCGGCATGGCAATTGAAGTAGCTTTCCTCTAGGAGGCCATAAGATGATGAAAATGAATGGAAATGAACGAAAAGTTTTTGAATTGAATCACCACTTGCTCCACGGTGGGCGCCAAATTGTTTTGGTCAAAAATCAATGTAAGGATAATGTAACCAAATATGATTTTTTGAGGTAGTGTGCTTGAATATTGAACAATTGTATGATAAAAAATGAAATGTAAATGGCAACAAACACGATAATTTATACGAGGAAAAAGCCCCTGATCTATAGAAGATCTCCGGCACAAAAAACCTCGGATAGTGAGAACTATCACTATCAACTATATTTCACAAAAAGAATTACAACTTCGGATGTTGATCAACTGTAATACAATCGGATGCTAAGTGTGTAGAGAGCTCTGGTTTGCAATGTATGCGATGTGTGTGTGTGTGAACGTAATTTTGCTATCTAACACTTGATCAACCCATTTTGAACTAAGCTAACAACTAATTCTGAAATTCTAGGATGACCACGTCCAAGTTCCATAACCGTTAGTGGAATTCAACATGTGCAACATCTTGAACGAATTATTCCTGAGATTCTAGCTGAGACTTAGTACACGTCGCCAATAACATGCAAACGAACGTTAGAAAACATAGAGAACAATTGTTAGAAATCATAAGTAAAGTTAAGGATCGTTGATCCTTTAGGTCCCTGCACCATCCGCAAAGGATAACTGAGCCATGCAACACTTAGGGATTCATGATCCACAATTATTAAAACATATGCCTTATCAGTTACGTAACATTGTTTTTTAACCGCCTAGTTGTTTTAAACGCTTTTTAAACCGTTTGGTTTATAAAACGCCTAACATTTATCTTTAAATACACCATCGTGATTTTAATCTACGTTAAACTAACCTGTTATAATGCACGACTGCCAGAGATATACGTTTCCATGTAAATTTGGGTTTCGTTTTTTATTATCAACGCTCCACGTGATTTACTTTTATCTATGTTTTGATTTGAATATTTATAACCTTGTTTTTAAACCGATCGATTGTTTTAAGTGTTTTATACCGTTTGGTTTTTAAAACGCCCATCGCTGATTTTTAAATACACCATTGTGACGTATTTTTTATCTACGTTTAAATCGATCCGCTGTAATGCGTGACCTTCATGTTTATTTTTATACGTTTTGGTGTAATTGGTCGAATAACTTTTCTTTCGTATACAACTACGTACCTATTCCATGACTTTCAAATATACCATCGCGATGTGGTTTTTTTATTATTATGTTTGCGTATTGCTTATTTTTATCTACATTTTGAACCTGCCGCAGAGCGCAGATTAGGGATAAGCTCGGTACCAAAAATTGCCAATTGGGTAAAGGTACCGGTACCAAAATATTCGGTGTGTTAGTGTATCAGTATTTAAAGGTAAAGATAGGTAAAATACCAATACGGTATCAAAAATACCAAAAAGTAAGTATTCAATCAGTACCGAAAATGATTTGGTACCACTACCCGTACCAAATGCTAATCCTAACAAAAATGGAAACCCATTAGCTCATAATAACTCAATACATTTTCTTCTTCTCATATACTTACAAGTAAAACCCGTATGAGACTAGTCCTTTTCCTCACACAAACTAGGAGTGTGCATTTATATCAAGCTCTCATAAATAGTGTGAAATAGTATAACAATCATCACATCATCTTGGAGTCTCGAAATTGACCCTCAAGCTGTCATGATCTTTTGGATGATTTTATTGAAAACTTTGATGAAAACATCAAATTGGTTCAATATCTGATTGGCTGTAATGGTCTTTGGAAGATTTTATAAGCAACTTTATTCAAATCGTTTACTTTGTTCAAATATCCGATTGTAGCACGTGATTCATATATTTTGCTAGCATGATATAAATAATAAATTTAAAATACGAACTGTTCAATAAATATATGAAATGAATAAAACATATATGTCGTCACTCGTTACCAGTTTTGAATAGTTTCTCTCATATGTAAAAACATATCAACAAATTTAGTATTTAAGAAAAAATCAACATATATTATTTCCTTTAACTCCTCTATTATGCATAGAAAATGCAATTTGTAAAGGTAAAGAGGAACATCTATCGATTTTCTTATACTAAAAGTTCAATGCGTCGATACGTATTTACATTTTAATGAGCTAAAGTTTAAAAATAAGTCACAGGTTGGAATATCTGATAATAACCTCTATTACATAAATTTCAGAAGGGTAAAAACTAAAGACTTATGTTTATAAATTAAGCATGTTACATAAATGTTACGAAGATATGAAATATTAAAGAGTATGCTCATTAAGTTACTATTTTTGAGTCAGAGAACTTTGATAATTACATAAATACTTGTATCTTTTATTTTAAATGTAAAGTTAAAACAAAGGGTATTTTCATACGTATAATTATGGGCTTCAGGTTACCTTACATTTATTTCTGGACGTATTATGTAAATAGGTTTTGACGGACCGTGTAATAAGTAACTCTGAATTACATAGAAACATCGTGTAAATGGTTTTGGATGCATCAGTGTACACATAGTGCATCAACTATATATTTTTCTTTATTTAATATAGTGCTGCTATTCTCGAGCAATAGAGAATAAAGTTCTCGGTTTATGGTATATTTAAAAACAATAAAGCATATAAGAAGGTTATATGTATTTAAAAATGACAAGACCAAATTTAAACATAAAGTACATGAACAATTGTGTCTGTTCAATTTTTTTCTCCTTCCGACTATAACGAACTTTCAGTTAATACAAGATAACCATCATATCATCTTAATCATTGATTTATCTTGATAAATTATTACCTTCCTTTTTATACCTTTTTAGCTTTTTAGGCATTGTAGAGGATCACGCTCGATTTAGCTCGATTGTACATGGAGAGATTGCGCATATAGATAATAGATAAAAAGAATTTACTCGTTCGATTTAGCTCGACTGAAAAAGACACTCGATTCATATATGTTCGGTTTGTAAATGAAACGAGTATAAGCAAGGTTAGCTAGGTTTAGTTCGGCTCAGTTGGCTAAATTTATTTAACTATTATATATAAAATGACTAGAGGCCCACATTAGTAATGTTTGGTTCAAGATCAAATAGAGCCTATTTAAGTAACTAGAACTGAAATTCAATACCAATAGTCCATTTTTCAATACTATAACATTTGTGAATTTCCATCTAAACATAACCACATGTACCTTATTTGAAAGATTTATTTATTTATATTTATCACTAAGTACACTTTTACGTAAATAGATACAAATATCATGTATTCCATATACATAATTATCTACATAGATTTTTCTAAATGATCTATAATTATACATTTTTTAGTTATAAAATATATTAAACACAGTGGTTTACATATTTGTAATTAAAGGTTCATTTTTAAAAGCTTTACGAACAATTGGTTTTATATATTTAGCAACTTTTATTGGTTTTGTAAAGTTTTATTAAAATCTATAAAGTTTATTAAAACTTATATAAGTTTAATTTGATTTAAATTGATAGTCAATAACTCTAGTCAAAAGAATTAAAATTCCTTAAAACTATTTTTATTAATTAATGTTTTTACTTCAATAAACTTGATTTAATTTCTCTATAAAAATCTCACTAAAAATAGAGGTCAAATCCTTATCACTTTTTACACCTCAACACATTTTTTCCTTAAACTTTAAAACACAAACAAGTAAGTTTTAGAATTTTATGCATTTATAGTTTTTTTATAATTTTACTTTGAGAGTCGCATTCTAGGATTCATTATTTTTTATATTTTAATCTAATTAACGTATCCTATATTATTCTAAGTTATGCTAATTGATGTTTTTCACACTTGTTATGATGTTAGCCATGCTTGTATAAATTTCTAGAATTTTATTCTCTGGTTTAACTTTTATTATATATATATATGATGATGATAGTTGGCTTCAAAGTCTATCTTTCCTACAAAGTGTAAAAAGTAATAAAACACCATCATGTCAACCACAAAACATACTCAAAACCCATAATTAACAAAGTGAAGATTATTAAAACACATATTTGTGAGTTTTGTGTTATGTTTTGGATGATAAGGCTTTGATTAGCGAATGACTAACCATAGTGTATTTTATGTTGATTATCATGTTGTGTTTTATATTCATAGTTCTATGATGGTGTGTTTGAAGTTTTTATGGACTGTTAGGGTTTGATATTTGTTTTAGTGATCTTCACTCTGTTATTTGTGGATTTTAGTGTGTTTTATGTCTGAAATTGTGGTGTTTTATAACTTTGTACACTTTGTAGGAAAAATGGACTTTGTAACCAAACACTACATATTATATATATATATATATATATATATATATATTAACTAAAATAATATATTCATACTATCAAGATCATGTTAACCATTTTATGCTATATAAATTATGGTTAAAATCATAAATAATTTTTAAAATATAATTACACGAATTATTTATATAGATACGACATCATATTTAATTATATATGTTTACTCATGTTATATATAAAACTCTAAAACTTGCACTTTTATTAATCCATATGATTTCTTTTAAACTTTATACAATGTAGACTTATTCTTTTTAGTCTTAGGCCTAATTGAATTGTAATGGCCTTTATGAGTTATTTGATAAATTTATAAAGATTATTCATTTAAACATATTTATGTATGGACGAATTGGATATATTATATATGCATGTTTTTTAGACGATTATAAACTATAGACATTCACTTTAATATAAAAATTACCATATACTTTATAGGACTTTCTAATAACAATTTTTATCATAATCATTATTTAGACTATTTAGAAATATTTATTATGGAATATGTGTTTCATCACACTACATAATTAGTATTTAGTAATTAAATATGAATAACTTGTTAAACAATACCATTGTACCTACATGCATATAAACATATAATTTATGTCATACTTTAAACTTGTTTTATATATATATATATATATATATTATATATATATATATATATATATAATATATATATAATACTGGTAGACGATTCATTTGGCTAAACTAGTAAATAATCGTTTGTATGTAATTTTAGTCAAACCACAAACATAATATATATTTATTTATGATAAATATTTTATATTTTTATCAAAATTACACAAACTATATTTAGTTCACTTTTCTATCTAAATACAAATTGTCGTTATTATTTGTGTTTCGTATATTTTTGACACTTTAACCATTTTTACCAATTTAAACTAAAAAATCCCATAAATCTTATGAATCTAGAATTCCTATCCCATCGTATTCATTTTGTTCGTTGTATTTATACTTGTATATATATATTATATTATGTTGCTAGGATAATTTTTGGGATTTGTTCCAAAACGCTACAACTTGTTAGGTTGTATTTTGTTTATCGTCTCAAGATATGAGTACTCGTAGCCCTTTTTGTTTACTTTTGCGTATATCATGTTTTACAAATTCAAACACTTTTATTCAATCATGCAAATTCATTCATGCCTATGTGTTTAATTATGTTATGTGTTAGACGTATTCAACCATTTGTGATATTCAACCATTGATTCATGCTTTGATCATTAACAACAAGCCTAAGTTAGTAGATAATAGCGTTGTTGGATTGACCACCCGCCCAAAGGCATTTGAGTATCGAAACCGATTATTGTATCATGGGTTTGATCAATGAAACATTCGTTTATTCATATTTATATCATTGATTTATATTTACTCTTTTCATTCATATTACACGTACTATAAACCTATGTTTACTTACCATCGTTTTCGTTATTTTTAGGGGTTTTTTTTACATATTTCCCCTTCTTAAGCTAGCTTATTAATATTTCTCTACACAAAAATTTAAATATATATATCCCATTTTTTAAAAGATTACCGAATTACCTTTTTAAAACCCATCAATTCATTTATCTATACTCGCGATGCAACCAAACCCAAACCCTACACACCATAGGAAGATGTCGTTATTTACATGAAAAATTGTTATTTAATTGGGTAACATCCTTGGGAAGAAAGTATTAAATATATTTTTTGCATATTAATTATGTATATTATTGATATAAAACAAAATATAAGTTTATTTAATACACTTTTTCATTTGTGCCATGTGCCCTATGCTTCTATAGAATATATTTACTAGAAACTTTATACTAAAGTCTAAAAAATAATATAAATAAATTTACTTACTGATATATAATCTGAATAACTTTACCTATATATATATATGGAGCTTTGACTTTTGTAATCAATGGTCTCATGTTCATGTAATCGCTGGTCTCATCTTTATGTAATCGTTGGTCAATGGTCTCATGGTTTTATGGTAATTAATTTATGGTGACATGTCTATCTGAGTTTCTTATGGTTTTGTTTGTATTATTTAAGAAGAGTAACAAGTAGAAGAATTGAGGTTACTACATGAATTGGAAAATATGTAACTGATTGATGATATTAAAAAAGGGAAACATGTAAATATTCATTTAGTTGGTTAATTAAGGGTAAAATAGTCATTTTCAATAAAAGTAATTTTATTAAAAACAGAAAGTATGTAATATATATTGGTTAGGAAGAGAAAATATGTAATATATATAAGTTAGAGAGTGGAATATGTAATTGAATTTTATGATTGGGTAAATATGTAATTAGCCACCTTAGTAGGGGGAGATATGTAAAACAAAACCTTTATTTTTATACATGATACAAGAAATGCAGTTTGAGACATTAAAAGCTTGATGAATCTCTTAGAACACATTTGGACTTAGACTTAATAAAGAAAACTTTATTTCATGTTATGTTATGTTTAAAAACTATTTGATTCTTGTACTTACATTTAATTTGGTATGATTAACACTTGGTAGCAGAGCCATTGTTAAAGGGAATTAGGTTATTAGACATGATGACCTAGACTATGACTTTAGGTTCCCAAACATGAGTTATCTAATGCGTTGCATGCTTAACCTGCTATGTTCATGCTTGTGCTATGCGATGCTATTTGATCAGACTTCATGCTATATGTGCTTACATTATCTTGTTTCTTATGTGTTTAAACTTTTTTCATGTCACGCGCTTATGTTATCATTATATCTTGCATTTATTCCTTAGGCTTGATGTCCAGCCTTTGACTCTAATTATTAAAATTTCGTTAAATATTGGTTTTATTTTTGAAATTTCATTATTCAATTTATTTTGATTTTCAATTTCGTCAAAGTTTAACAGTCATTTAAGTGATGGACATGTAGTAACCGGAAGGGCGAACACATGTACACTAAATTTTCTGTCTAGGAAAACATTGTGTATAAATCCAATCAACCGTGGGACCAATTATAGTTTCCTGAAATTCTTGGAGTGAGTGTTATAACCTATTAGGTCAAAACATGTTATAAACATCACTTGAACTAAAATAGCACTTATAAATCAAGTGTTCATTTAAAAAAAACATAAGTACCACTCAATACTATTATTCTTTACAACCCACATGATTTATTTTATGATCGTATACCTTATTTCTAATTCAAACTCCATGATATTCTATGTTATTCTTGTGATTTATATCATTTATTCATTGCTCTAAGATTCATGATTTCACATATTACTTTTATGTTTTATTAATCTATCAACCCATCCATAACGTAAGTCTCACAACCTTTTGCCTCTCATTTTTTTTAGCACGCCTTCTCTAAACCTTTTGTTAATCTAAATATTTTGACTAGCCATACGTTCGATCCTTGGGTATTTTTTCAATAAAAAAATTCTTATCATACGAATGCCTTATAAATCTCATAATTCTTTGGGTGTCTCACTATGTTTTCAATTCTTCTCATAAATTCCTTATAGGATTCATCTCTTATAATCTAAATATCCCAAACCAATAGAAATTCTAAAATGTGATTTTAAACAATTAGTTATCTAAACTTTATCTAATAAATTTAATTAGGTAAGTTTTATTTTAAAATCATTTTGTTTCTTACAAATGGATAACTATTAAATCATATAAATCTTTAGCATGTTTTATGTAAAGATCGAACACATTTTCTTTAAAATAAATTTTTTTAAAATATGTTTTACAAACCCAAAGACAGAACTTATAAACTATTTATCGTTATCAAACTTATTTATCTATTTTAGTTAGATAAATTGACCCTTCTTCGGAAAAAAAAAACTAATCTACCTAAATTTATTTAGATAAGTTATCAAACTTATTTATCCAATATAATTGGATACAGTGTTTTTACTTTTTAAGATGATGTCATGTTACAACAATCAACAACAATCCCCTACATATTCATAAAACATTTTCAAGATGAAATATTTCACTATCCGATGTTTAAAAACCTTTTGTTTTTCTTCCTATAAACATACTAAATTCTATACATGCACGTCTCCTTATACCTAACGATTCGTGTGAGACATGCTCCTGACCTTAGGTTAATGTTTTGACGCTTTCATTCAATATTTCTGGATTAACAAATGATTTTCGCAAATAATCAGTAAATAACTTTTTAGAGTAGAAAATGTATTTTGCCTTAAACCTGACCATTGAATTCAGATATTTACAAAATGTTCCTTTCGAGGGACAATTGAATTTTGATAAAACTTTTCAAAATGATCAAAGCATCAGAGAACACCCTCAACTTACCTCGAAGATTCCTAATCAACCTTATGCTCACATTTCTCAAACCTCAAAATCATTCCTCCCAACCCAACTCAGACTATATTACTCCTTTTTCAAAATTCAATCACCTTTTCACAACTTAAAATAATCTTTCCATCTATGAGAAGGATAAACATTTCAAATACCTACAATGCAATCCCTTTCAAACCTTGTCCTTAACAACAATTTACTTTTAAACCACGAACATAAGGTTTCGAGAATTTTGTCATACTCATTATCATACTTGTGGAACTTCGTTGTACTGTTAAACTTGATTTCTATATCCAGTTACTAATGATTCTGATCTTTCCATAATCATATATACCTTCGATACCCTATTATATACGATTTCGATTCTTCTACGATTCTATATGCGTACGATACCTTATTATATACAAATTCAATTATTCTGTAATTCTATATGTATTCGATACCATATTTCACATGCTTCCGATTTTGATGTAATTCCATATGCATTCGATACCATATTATGTATAACTCGATTAGTCCATAATTTAATGTATATTAGATATTCAATTATATTCGCCTATGCTATGATTTTATATATCTTTGATGTTCTATAATACTATACAAATTCGACATTTAATTTTTATACAATTTATCTTCGTGTTGTCCCACATATAACAAGATGAACTATACGAACCATTTAGAAATATTTATTATAAAATATGTATTTCATCACACTACATAAAGTTATTATACGTAGTAACTAAATATAAATAACTTATTAAACTAATACTAATTGTAGTTATTTTAGCATGCATATACACATATACCTTATGTCATATTTTAAACTTGTTATATATATATATATATATATATATATATAATAGGACTCGGTTCAATTAAAAACCACAAGTAGTTGTGAGAATCATGAGAATTCATACTTTTCGTGCGAGTTGGGCTACCATTTTTTGCACAAACGTAGATGAAAATATTATAAACACATCTTTAGAAAAAAAAAAAAACAAAAGAAATTGTCGAGTCGGTAGTTACGCACGATATAAGTTTTATTTACGCCTGATATAAATTTTGTTTATGGCAATGTAAATTTTTTACATCCTATGTAAATTCTTTCATGCGCCATTTTTTTATTTTTTATGTTTTGCTGGAACAAGTAATTTTTTTTTAATTCTTAGAATTTTTTTTTTTGAAAAAAACTTTTGGAAGGCCAAGTTCTCACAACTTAATGTAGTTCTCATTTTACCCTTTCCCTATATATATAGGGGCGGTTATCTTGAGAACGCTAAAGATTGCGAGAACCATAATAACGAATGAAAAACCAATCAGAACCAATATTTTTAATTCAAACCTCATTATGATTAAAATACAACATCAAAAAAAGAATTTACAACATCAAATAATTCACTTCTCTTCTAAAAATCACTTTTTAGAATTTTTAAACATGTGTATATTTTCTTTATTTACGAAATCACGTAAATTTAAAGGTGTAAATTAAATTTCTAACATTGTATTCGAATAATAATTATAAGTGTAAATTTATCTTTTTGAATTTGCATTGCTTTTGACCAAGTGCTTGCGGTTTTTTTCATTCTTTTTTACGATTCTCACAATATTTAATGTTCTCATTTAAACCTTCTGATATATATATATATATATATATATATATAATATATATAATATATATATATATATATATATATATATATTCTAACACCATATATACTTGTAGACGATTTGTATGACTAAATTAATAAATACTCGTTTGTCTGCAATTTTAGTCAAACCATAAACATAATATATATTTATTATAATAAATATTTTATATTTTATCGAAATCACATGAACTATATTAAGTTCACTAAGAAAAATTAAACTAGAATTCCTATCCCATCGTATTCGTTTAGTTCGTTTTATTTGTTGCATCTGCACTTGCATATATTATATTATGTTGTTAGGGTATTTTATGGGATTTATTACAAAACACTACAACTTGTGCTAGGTTGTATTTGTGCTTATCTTCGCAAAGTATTCGTAGCCCTTTTTTGTTTTTCTTTTTGGCTGTATCATGTTTTACCTATTCAAACCCTTTTATTCAATTATGTGAATTTATTCATGCCTATGTGCTTAGTTATGATATGTGTTAGACGTATTTTTCCATTGGTGATATTCAACAATTTGAGATTCAACCATTGATTCATGCTTTGATCATTAACAACACCGAGTCTAAGGTAGTAAATAATAGCGTTATTGGATTGACAACCCGCCCAAAGGCATTTGGGTATTGAATCCAATTATTGTGTCATGGGTTTGATTAATGCACATTCGTTTATTCATATACGCATAACTTATATCATGGACTTATAATTCACTATTTTTATCTTATACGTAATATAAATATATGTTTACTCACAAAATTTTTAGTTGACCCTTTATTTTATACATAATACAGGAAATGAAGTTTGAGACTTTACAAGCTTGATGATTCACACATAACGCATTTAGACTTAGAGTCAACAAAAGAATATTTATGTTATATTATGTTATGTTATGTTATGTTATGTTTGAAAACTATCTGACTTTTGTACTTGACATTTAATTTGGTATAACTAAATACATCAACTTTAATAGTACCATGAGTTATGAACAATCTATACACTTCAACGTACTCCGTTGTCGGTTCGGGTCAAGGGCGTAGCTTTGTGGGGGCGGCTGACCCCCCGAACTTTTCGCTCAGCAGTGAAGAGTATGTAGTTTTTTCTATAGAAATTTTTGGGTATATACATTTTTGGCCCCCCAATTTTATAGAAATTTTTGGTATATACGTTTTCGACCCGTCATTCGAAAATCTCAAGCTTCCCCATTGTATATACTTGAAAACAATTCATTTAAAAAACATCATCCGCTTCTATTTGTCATACATCCTTATAAGTTTTAACATACTAAACGTGAAAATTGAAAGAAGTTTTTCTTTTTCTGCTTTCCTTTACTATACTTAAGCATGATTTTTAGTTGGAATTTTTTTTACGTGTATAGGTACTCTGGTAGAGTAATTATATACAACTACTCTAAAGTGATTATATAATCACTCTACTAGCGAAAAGAATTAAAAAAAAAACATACTTGACTAATGGGAAAAAAATAAAAAAATAAAATAAATTAATTTTTTTCAATTTTCATGTTTAGTATGTTAATACTCATTTTTACAATAACTTTATCCAATGATGGATCTAGACCAAAATTTCAAGGGTAACGTTCAAATTTCTTTTACCGTACTTCATACAACGAGTTTTTTTCTTAGCTTCATACAAAATTCCAAGAGTAACGTTTATCAAATAATATGTAATAAATATTCTTGAATTTCCTCTTATTTCATTTTTCAATATCCAAAGTTGGTTGAAATAGTTTATTCTTAGCTTCTCTATATTTTAATTTTTTTTGTCAACTTCTGATATTAATAATAAACGGAACCAGAGTTATCTGGTTTTTATCATGGCGGTCGTTTACGATTTTGGGCACAGCTTCGGAACTCAAAAGATGGCTTTTGTTTGCATCTCACAGACGTAAATGAGTTTTATTTAAACATGAAAATTAAAAAGAGATATAATAGATTTTCAGACTTTCAGCTTAACCTAAAAACGGGGCTTTAAATAGATTCTAAAATAAGTTATTTTTTTATAATTTTTTCATATTTAAGTTGAAGTAAGAATATAAGGACATACATTTTTGTATATGATTTTTAAAAGACATACAAACACATATGCTCGAAAGATACTCGAAATTTGTTCTCCTTCTCAAAACTTGGAAATTAAACAAGTTCAACTCTAAATCAAGTATTTAAGCATAGTTGTGAAAACATATACACAAAATACAAAAAAAAAATTGCATACAATTTGTGAAAACATATACACGAAATAAAATAAAAAAGATAAATAGCAATTCCAATTAAAATTCTACGTATTAAGAGATGAGGGAGTTATATACGGAGAGAAAAAAACACATACAAATGGTACTTACAACCTTTAGAAGATTGAGGAGGAGGATACAATTGTGCACATATACAAATTATTTTATTATCTATCCTACCTAATAAAGTTTATAATTAGGGGACACATGGCATCCATCTAGAGCCTCTATTTTCTGTTTCCCGCCTAAAAACACAAAAAGTCCCTTTGGTGCATGTTGATGCATATATTTGTCGCCTACGTCATCGAATAGTATCGAGTGTGTATATAATTGCATAATGTTAGAATGTATGTTGGTCACTTTGCACGAAATGGATATGCACTTCGTACGAAGGTAATCTATCTTCGTACGAAGGAGATTTATCTTTACACGAAGATAGAATCTAGCGTCGTACGAAGGCAATGTGTTGTCTATAAATAGATGTGCAAGTGACACTCTAAAATACGTTTTGACCATAGTAGACGCAGCGAAAATACCGACTCAAAAATTCTTTATTTATTGACCATATGACATACTTGAAGGTTCCTTTATAAAATGTTGGACATTTTCTTGTAACGATTTACAACATTCATTCTTGATTAACTTGTTAAATGTAATACATGAATATAAATTATAAGACCGCTCTTCTCGTACAATCGTTGCTCTTTGACTCGATCTTCAACCTTTTAAATTCCATAGTAATGATAACTCCGTGCCACCTGCAGTCACCACATACATTTGCATTATTAATATTCAGTGACTTCATTCATCGTATTAAACATTCAAAATTAAATAATCACTCCATATTCTTTCTATTCATGAAATCTTTTCAATTATCTTTCCATGTATGACCTTGCATCCCAATCGTCCATCTTCAAAGGTTATCAATAGTAAACCTGCACTTTCATTTCATTCTCTGGATAATAATTAGTAACGTCAATGCTCATAAGTAGTGAAGCCATGTATACATATATGCAAGCCCTTACATACCACTTATATTCTCATGAAATTATACTAACATATCCACATAATTAAGTCTTACACATACGAACCCATGCGCATGCTTACTTCTATTCGTGCTTACCTAGGGATTTCACCACTATCATTTAATTTAGCCACATTTATACATGCTTACATACTTATTCACCTCTGACAATCATCATCACAGTTCGTTAAGTTCACATAACTCCCTATTAGTTATTTTCACCGTTTCGGGGTTTATTGAGGATAACGGAACATATATTAGGAGATATGGAACTCGGATGCAAATAACTAATAAAAAAGTCAGCATGTCAAGTTTGTGGGATGTGTCGGCGACGTCCTTATATAGCGTCGTCGACGCCACCTAGAATATCGTGTCGGAACCCAATCGCGTAGACAGTTAGTTAGCGCGTCGGAAGAAGGGGGCAGCGTCGGCGACGCCCCCTCTGTGTTACCGACGCTGTTCTTCCTTGTTTAAGCTTACATAACCCATTTCCGATTCCCGTACCAACCCGAACTGAATCATAATGTCCCGTGACATTCCATAACATTCCGTAAGCTTCTCGTATTCTTTTTAACACTTAACCACATGCCCACTTAATCAAATTTATGCTTCTCTCATTCTTTCTTGATTTTTGACCCGTTCGATTATTTTAAATTAATTCCAACATAGCTAACTATTACGGCCCGCTATAACATTACTTTCCTTAGTACTATGATTATTTAAACATTCTTACATAATTCCCATACCATAATTATTCAAGACTCACACCCTACACATTCTTTCTACATTTTGACCCGTTCACTTTTATTATGAATTTTGAACGTAGACGATATCCTAAGACTCATCGCAACAATGCATACCTTGAATCTTACCCTTATTTGTTATTCCTTACACAATCCCCTGAATTCAACATAACAATGTTTGTTTACAAAAGAAGTGATTCTGGAAATCACTTACCTTATGCGTCCATGTTCATGCTCGTCTTCTTGCCTTCCTTCGACTCGTTAGTCACCGGTGCTTGAGTCCTTGCTAACGTAAGTCCTATTCTTTCATGCCATCATTTTTATAACTTGTTAGTATGCATGTTCATTCATATCGTTAATTATTTCAAATTCTTAGTTGCAATACTTTCATTAGTCAATCATCCACTAACATGCATATGGCACAAAATGATAATCACATTGTTCCACGTTCGAGCAGTTTAACTTCTATTTATACATAGCACATCATTTGCCCAATGCATATCACACGATTATCTCAAATCTTACGTTTATGACAAAAAGTCTAACCATGTCGACTATGCGCAGTTTGACTTTCAGAAGGCAACTGCTTATGACATGAACTTTCAACTTAATCTTTTACATCCTTCTTATTATAGTGGGTTAGACTACAAACATTATAATCATTTTGTACTCATGTATTGACGTACATGCGAACACATAATCATCTAGTTACACAAACACCCAATTCAATCAAGTTTGCATTTTCATAACTTCCCAACTAGTACTATACCGTATATTTAGCTAACTCGACATCATTCCAACATTACCCCTTTTCAAGTATCTCATAGGCTTCACCCTTACTTACAAGTCACTAATAAACAATCAAATAATCTACAAGGTGTGCGCTACATCAATCAAGCATATAGCACACTCTTAGAACGTACTTCTTCTTAATCACGATTGAATTTCGCTTGCACATAGATTTCATTACGAGTATATTCCTCATGGTAATTCACTATTAAATGCATCATATTCATCTTCTATACATATTTGTTCTTTGTTTACATCAATTCTCTTCACAATCTCACCTATGCATTTCATCAAACACTTGGTGTGCGTACACCATTTAATGCAAAATGTACAACTAGTTTATGCATGATCTTCCAATATTCATACATAATTCATCAAATACAACTAAATTACATACTATACTCAACCTATTTAACAATAATCCATCACATACAACATACACGTCAATGATTCAAGCAAGTATTTGACATGGTGAAACATCTATGTCATAATCTTCACCACTAGAAGTGAGTTTCACTTCTAGTCATCAATTTACTTAAAATCCTTCATAATCTATGTTTTATATGGTAATTCTAACATATATACATGATCAATTTCATTCGATTTCATGGATTAAACATAAACCCACTTCATACAAGATTATGAAATCTCAAACTACAACTTACCACATGTCTTACATCCTTAGATGATTAGGAATCTTCAACCATGCAAGTGTTTGGGCTCAATTCCATCATAAAGTTTTTGGAGTTTTGATGATTGGGAGAACTCTCTTCTTCTTCTTCTTCTTCTCCATGTGTGTGTGTCGACACACATATATACACACACGAAAACACTAAACTTTCTAGTTTATATGAATTTAAACTCAATTTTCCACTTTATCCTTCTAGTTTACTCTTATGTCACCAATAACATTAATTTGTCATTCTCTTGTTACTTGACTAACTATTTAACTAAGTTAAATAGCTTGGTTATTTTTTATATGCCTTCACTCAAAGAAACATACTAGTCAAATAAAATTTGTGATTTTGGGGCGTTACAGCAAGCTAGTTCATTTGAAAGGTTTTGTGATTTGGACGGTGGAGCTCTGCCCGACTGTTTCTAGGATCTGTAACGTACAACAAGTTAATGAAACAATGATTAAAGTGAATACAATGTGTTTACAATGTCGCCTAACTATACACGGATTCCGCACGTGTATACTAGGTTATCAAGTTAGTGCTTGAGCTATTGGATCCGTCACATGGACCTTCAAGTGGTATCAGAGCAGGAAAACCTGATTTGAAGACATTGGACAAGATTCAGCCACAATACATCTTTCTTCTACTCATTCTTTCTTTTTTTGATATTTCACAGATATTGAATGGAAAATTGGATTGATTTTTTTCACAGGACTGTTTAAAATGGACTAATAACAAACCATTGAAAGAATCAGACCTAAAATCAATCGTTGAAACGGCAAAAATGTGAAATTGTGAAACCCTCTTTGCACGAAGTGAAGTTTACCTTCGCACGAAGGTAGATTACCCTCGTATGAAGGTAACCTAAAAAAATGGTGATTGAAATTTTTTTCGAGATTTTGACGATAAATATGGACTGTTCCGGGACACCGTCGAGAGAATTTCACTCCAAATTTTTAGTGATAAAAATTTTCAATAAAAATGGATAAAAACGAGACTGTGTTTTATGAAAGAATTGACGAGGATATTCTTACTGGGTATGTTTATGAAAGATCGTGTTCTGAAGAGGTTGAGGCTTTACAAATGTTTATGTCATCTCAATCTAAATAATTCTGTTACAAGGGCAGGTTTATCTGATGAACAAAGTCAAAGCACAAAGAGTGAAGAAGTATAGAAACAGTTTAAAGAGGAAGGTAGGGAAGATTTTATTCATCATATGTTTAAATCATCTATGCCTCCTCACACGTTTAACGCTTTTGCAGGATTCTTTAGCGAACAAAAACAAAATGTAAAATACGATGAAGTTCCAAAAACCCAGATCATTCTCAAGGAGAAGATGAAATTTTTGTAGTTAATTAGAAGCTAAAAGTTGAGAGAGTCAAGGAAGAGAAGGAAGTTGAAAAGAATGAGAAAATCAAGATAGAACGACAATGCATAAAATGTATAGAGCCATGTAAATCTTGTGCTGAAAAAGATGAAATATATAAAGCAAAGTGCTCAAAACCGTGTGCATCGTGTATTGTTAAAGTTGAGAGATATAAAGAGCTGAAATGTCATACAGATAATCTATCAAGAGATTACAATCATATGAAAAAAGTTTATGGCAAGCTAATCTATACCATCAAAATTCACCGTGATGCTAATCTGAAAGATGATGCTACAATCGACATGTTGAAAGCTACGGTAATGGATAAACAGATGGCAATCAATATTCATCTGAACAATATTGCCAATCTAAAACAAGAATTGGAGAAAGTCAGAATCGAAGCCGAAAGGGTCAACAAATTGTTAATCAGTTATTCCACAAGTTCATATGTAATTGGTCATATTCTTCCCAAACAAGAAGTAAAAACTGTTAAGGAAGAGAATAAAAGTGGAGTTCAGAACAATGACTCGGTTTATCATCGTGTTCCTCCTCCAATCTGGAACAATTATTCTAGAAGAAATCATGAAGGAGAGGAGAAGGCGCTCAATATGAACATGAAAATGGAACAAAAAGTCGAGTTGCCTGAGAACATAGATGTGATCTATGAATATGATTCTGATGTGGGTACAAAAGCGGTCGAAAATGTTTTTGAAAACACATATGCTAAAAAAGTAATTCAAATTCCCGTTCTGGAAATGAAGAAAGTTTTCATAAGAATTATATTTCAAAATCAGAACCAAGTTTGAATGATGATCCTAAAAGGGTAGCATACAAAGTGAAAGGATCTAGCAAACTATTTTCTGATGAAGAATTTCTGATTCAGAACGTGGATGCTAAAAAATTGAAAAAGTGTTTAAATTAGTTGAAATGAGTTTGTCGGAGCTTAGAAAGTTAAAATGTCTTACAGCTCCAAACCTTAACTTTTTTATAATCATAAAGGTAAAAAATATACTGAAGACAAAAGAAAAGGTTTGGGATATGCTAAGAAGAAGAAAAACAATCACAGGTTCCGAAAACCGGATTATTCAAAGAAAATAAATTTTGTTTTCGGAACAATTTCAGAAAAGGAAAAAGAAAGTTTGGGAAAAAAGCAATCAAATGATAAGTTTGATGCTAGAAAACAACAATTAGAACAGGTTAAGGAATGTTTTCGATATAATAAAGTTGGACACATTGTTAGACAATATCCACAGTGAAAGCGTAAACCTGTTTCTAGCGTTACGAAAAATTTCGAAGATTTAAAGCAAAACTCACCAATGTTTGTACCAACACAAGTTTGGAAACAAGTCAAAGAATATATAAACAAAGTGAACCAGTTAACACTAAATATTCAAAATCCGAAGCTGGTGAAACTTTAAAAAGTGCTGAATGAAAAGATTCTATATTGTATTTCAAGAAAGCAATGTCTAAAAACCAAACATGGGTGATGAAAAAGGGAATTTTTCATATAAAAGTTGAAAATTTTGTGTCAACTGGGAAGTCGGAAAGGGTTGAACAAAAATGGTAATAAAAGAAAAATCTGTTGAAAAGACTGAACAATCAGTGAAAATTGAAAGTTTAGACGATTTTCCTAACCTTGAGAAAGTCACAAATAAACCTAATTATGAAAAGAAGATCAAAACTAAGGTTGAACCAAAGATTGAAAAATTTTGGGTTAACTATTCAATTGATTGTTTGCATTTGTTTGTAGGATCTTTCGGAAGATAAAGTAACATGAAGACTAAGGTTTCTAGCACATAATAAGGATTTTTGGGCCGGGATAACTTGTTCTACATAAAGGCCATGATTGAATTTCAATAATGTTTACTTTACAATTTACAAATTTTTGAATAAAATTTGAAAATTTCACAGAACCCTTACTGCTGAATAGACAAGACTGATTGAAAAGACAAGTTTATAAATGTTTTTAAAATCAAATATGTCAAAATTTTTGTCATCTTAAGGGGGGAGAGAGCTTAAAAGTATAATTGTGAAGCAGTAATGGATGACGAATTGAAGTAATTCTTATCGGTTTGTCACATTTTATAGTTTTTTAGAACTTTGTTCTTTGAAAACAAAAGATCCAAAAATACGTTTTTGATTTTAAGGAGAGAAATGTTGTAGAAAATACAAAAACAACAAATAATGCAAAAATGTTCAAAAACATGAAAAAGTCAAAAAGAGTTTTATGCAAAAAGAGGAAATGATAATACATCAGTAGGCTATCACAGTATGCTAAAGAAATGTAGTATCAAAAAGTATAAATAATTCTTACTGATGATGTGCCAGTAGGCTTCGCACATTCAGTAGATTGTTTCTGAGATATAAACATAAATGAATAACTTCTTAATTAGTGGGTTGATATCTCTCGGATATATGGTCTTAGTACACCGAAATTTCGTTTGAGAGATTGTCGGATTCTGAGATACTAGGTCTTTATAGATAATTGATATATGGGATATTATACAAGTTCTTATGGTTTTGCGTCAACAATGGACTAGAACTTGTAAAATACTTTTGCTTTTAAACCCAAAAACTGCAGCAAATTGTAAGTATCGAAAGATCCAACAATTGGAGTAAAAGATAACAAATTGGAACACTACTTTTAAGATGAGCCTTCATCTCTTTGTTGGTACGGTGGTACTAACCTGAGCTCTCAAGGTCTCGCATTACCCAGATACAGATATCAGTTAGATATATTCACCTGTAAGATGAAATCCAGGGAATCTTGATACGAGAGTATATTCTGAGGTGGGGAAACATGGTTAAGTCAAGTTCCTAAAATTACCTAATGTACCTCGAAACAATTGAGAAATGTGTAAGGGTTTATGTGGACAAGTATACTGAAAATCTAAGTGAATTTCTTTAGAACTTAAAGTCTTATAAATGTCAACAATACTGGTGATATGTCGAAAAAAATGAGATGATCCTCTAACACAAACTTACAAAAAATATATCTGTAAATATGTTTGTACATAATTAGTATTGTTGTTCATTTCACAAAAACAAAAAGATTTTATGTTCATTTTAGTTTCGACTGCCGATAATGAAAAGTTGATTTTCAAAATCTAGAGCTGCTAAACAAAATAAGAAATTTGAAACTGTCCGAAATTGAATAAAGTTCATTAAGTTGAGATTTAAATTTAAGTCAAAACATAAGTTTGTTCTTAAATAGATAATCAATGTCATTAATTTGGACTTGATTAACTGAGAGGGTTTATAAATGAGAAAAAAGATTAAAATTTGAAATGTTTATATTTAGAAATTTAAAGTTTGAATCTGAAATGTTTATTTGAATGTATAAAAGAAAGAACATGAAGTTAAATGTAAGGGAGAGCAGGATAGAAATGTTGAACGATGATAAAGAATGCTCAAAGAAAGGGGAGTGTGCTGATACGCAATGTTTACTATTCAAGATCAAAGAAAATAGAAGATTGTTGATAATGTCTGAAGATCAAGAAAGTTAAAGCTATTAAAGTTTTGAAGAAACTTAAAGAATTTTAAAGACTCTGGATCTTAAATGAAGATTCGAGGACTGCAACAACAGCCAAGGGGGTGACTGTTGATGCATATGTCTGTCGTCTACATCATCGAATAGTATCGAGTCTATATATAGTTGCATAATGCTAGAATGTATGTTGGTCATTTCGCACGAAGGATATGCACTTCATATGAAGGTAATCTATCTTTGTACGAAGTGAAACTATCTTCATACGAAGGAGATTTACCTTCGCACGAAAATAGAATCTAGCTTCGTACGAAGGTAATGTGCTGTCTATAAATAGACGTGCAAGCTAGTTCATTTGAAAGGTTTTGTGATTTGGACGGCGGAGCTCTATCCGATTGTTTCTAGGATCTGTAACGTACAACGTGTTTACAATGTCGCCTAACTATACACAGATTCCCCACGTGTATACTAGGTTATCATGTTAGTGCCTAAGCTATGGGATCCGTCACACAAACCTTCAGTGCACGGGTTAGGAGGACCGTTTTCCTAATACGGGTCACAAAAATGTTTCCATATAAATTCATATAACCCGTCTCAAATACTCACTTCCCTCACATTTTCGTTTAGAAATTAGGGTTTTCTCTAAACTTCCCTTCCCCTTCAGATCTTTAGAGATCCTATCATCATCTCTCCAAAATCAAGGTTAGATGATGAATATTTTCGCTTAAACATGTTAATTTCATCATTCGATAACTGTCAATCTTCGTTTAGATTGTTTTTCGATTAAACATATTTCCTTCTTTTACTTTTCTTGAAGATAACAATTTATCCTCACCTCTTTTCTTTTTCACCATAATCTCTCTAGTTTTACTTGTACTAAAACAAACAAAATTGTTTTGTTACAAAAATGACTCACACCAGGTCCAATAAAGTTACCAATTATCGGAAACTTACATCAAGTGGGAGACAAACCTCATGTTACACTTACCAATTTGGCCGAAAGATATGACCCACTCATATCTCTTCGCTTAGGTAAGCAACTTCTTGTGGTGGCCTTAACACCAAAGGCGACCAAAGAAATCCTCAAGACTCATGATCACCTTCTTTCTGCTCGTAGTGTGCCTAGTGCATTTCAACATCCATCTATATTACCTCACTCCTTTATGTGTTCGGAGTGCAACCAAACATGGAAAACTCTAAGAACCCTTTGTCGGACTGAAATGTTTTCGGCTAAAGCTTTAGAATCCCATTCGAGATTACGAGAGGAAAACTTTGCTAAATTCTTGGATTTCTTACGTAAAAAGCAAGTGCAAGTGATTAACATGGAGGATATGATTTTCACTACAATGTTCAACACACTGACTTCCATTATCTTCGCCAAACAATTTATTGATTTGGCTGATGAAAATGAAACTCATAATTTGTTGAAAGAGACTATGCATAAAGTAATCGAGTATGCTGGTCGTATAAAAGATTTTGGTACATTTATTCCTATTCTTGAAGGATTTGATCTTCATGGAACAAGGAAAGGTGCCATGAGAGCATACAAGAAGATCTTTGCATATTTGGAAGATTTGATTGAGGAAAGACGAGCCTGTGTCAATTCTTCAACATGGCCATCAGAAAAGGCTCAATCTTTCTTGGACCGCTTGCTCGAAAACGGATTCTCAAACATCCAAATATATCAACCGGTTTTGGTAATCGTTTGTTCATCTATAATTTTTAGCATTCCCCTAATAATTATTTTTAGATTTGTTCTTTTACCAACCAATGTGTTTTATTTGCAATTGATTGACTTTAATACAAATCATCTTTTTGTGTTTCTAGGAATTATTAGTAGCCGGAACAAATATGACAACCACAAAAGTGATATGGGCTATGTCGGAGCTTGTACGAAACAAAGATGTTATGTCCAAAGTTCAAGAAGAAACAAAAAATGAAATAACCTCAGACAAAATCACCAACTCTCAACTATCTAAATTAACTTATCTACAAGCATGCATCAAGGAAAACACCTGCCAGTGCCTCTTCTTCTTCCTCATATGGCAGTTGAAACGTGTGAGGTTATGAACTACACAATTCCTAAAAATGCAAAAATACATGTCAACCTTTGGGCGATGGGTCGAGACGCTAAAGTTTGGGACAACCCTTTATCTTTCAACCCCGAAAGATTTATGAGCTCAAACATGGATTTTAAAGGCCAAGACTTCAAGCTATTACCATTTGGTTCAAGGAGGAGAACATCTCCTGGAATGCCATTCGGAATCAAGAGCGTTGAATCTGTATTGACGTATTTGATTCGTGAGTTCGATTGGGGCCTCCCAAACGGTGAGACATGAACAAAAAGATTTGGGATTGCTTTAAGAAGGGAAAAGCCTTTGATGCTAATCTTCAAACAAAGAAAAGCTAGTCCACATGCTTAGTTCATACTTGATATGGAAATATTCTATGAGTCTATATGTTAAGTCAACGTCAAACAATAATATATGTTTAATTAGTGTGTTGTTTAAATTTGGAGATTGGTGTATGATAAATAATAATATTTTTGTCACTTTGTTTTTTGTTACTTTGGAATCTCATAATCTAAAATTAGCTAGGCCACTCATCATCCATTGCGTGAAATTTAATTATTAAAAAGTAACAAATTTTTATATTCTCTTCTAAGGCTAAGGAGTGTGAGGCTAAATGTGTCATCGTGAGGTCATATAAGGCCACGTGGGCCGAGCAATACATGGTACACCACCCCATTCCGTGCATAGTTGAGCATGGAAAACCCACAAAGACCAGAACTAACAAACTCTTATATTCTCTTCTAATACTAAGGGCTATGAAGCTCATGATGGGGTCATGGAAGGTCACATGGGCCGTGGAGTGCATGGTACACCACCCCTTCATTTTCCATGCGTGGTGAGCATGGAAAAACCCATGGAGACCACAAGCCAACATTCCAATCTTTGAAGATTTAGACGAATTTGATTGGTGGTGTGGAATGGTGGACGAGGATGAAGTGATGTGGCTATGACATGGAGGATGGTAATGGTGATTAGGAATATCACCACACCACATAGCCTAAATGATGAAGATGTAGGTTGTTATCTTTATAATGTAAACTTGTAAGATTTCCACGTGCTTTATTGTTGGCAATCGGTCGTTGCCGGTTTGGTTTTTCACAGTATCATAAATGAAAGACAAAATTGAAACATTTAAAAAGTTCTTAAAAGATGAAAAAGAAAGAAATTAGATTCATGGTATAAAAAAAAAATTAATGAATCCAAAAATGTGTTTATTATATAAAAAATAAATAAAAAGTAGTGATGGATTCATGATTTTTTTTTCCGACAGATTCACTTTTTCTGGTAGTTATATTACCAACAATCAAACATTTATATTTTATGTCGGATCGGATGACCTCTCGTCAATAAGGACACAAAAGTTTCTTTAATGGGGGACAGGACATATCAAGACAGTTGGGTCATAAACAACTAAAAGTATGATCATTGGCGCAGCATAGAAGGGGTCGGGGGGGGGGGGCACCCCGTGAAAACGCTTAACCACACTAGCTTCTGCAGCGACCGTTTGCAAATTTCGGAAGAAATTTCTTTCAACTTGGGGATGATGTGACAACTCGCAAATCAAGGTTCATACCGAGCACCTTTGAATTTTTTTAGTATGTAGCGTTTTGTTGTTAATGTTTTACTTTTATAGTTTTTTCCTAAACCATACCACATTCTTATATCATAATTCTTGGCCCTAATAATTGTTATAACAATCGAGCCCAACCCACCAACCATATAACCCTCGACCCATCTAGAGTTCCCAGCCCATCACACCAACACCCCCAACTCAATTCTAATAAAAACACAATTATGTGTTTTATTATGTTCAGGCATTCAAAATCAAACCCTAACCCTAGTGTACAATCTGTGAAGAAGAGGCCCCTTCCCCCATTCGATCTTAACTCTTGGCTCTCTCTCTCCGAATCTCTCTCTCTCTCTAGCTCTCGCTCACTCAGGTTCATGGCATGTTGTTTGTTTATGTACAAGGGTGCGTTTTTATGTGTTGTGTATATGATTGATGATCTTGATGGTTATGATGTTAACTTGTCGTCTAGAGTTCATGAAAATCAAATATAATGGTTCATGTTACTACTTATTATGTATAGACATGTATATGTTCATTAGGGTTTTGATTCTTCACATAATGTGAAGTATCTTGGTTGCGTTTCTAGAATTATTGATAATTCTTGATGTTCTTTGATGATTACTTGTAATCTAGGGTGCTAGGATTCATGCTTGATTGGGTTATGAGTGTTAATGGGTTGTTTGGTTACTAGGGTTTGAAATCTTATATGATTATGTTGAATCTTGATGGCTCTTGATGAATTAGGTGTTACATAATCTGAGTTATGATGAAAACCTGCTATAGACGATGTATAGATGTCATTCTTAGTTGCTAAGTATGGGATTTAAGCCATAGTAATTGTTTTAAGAAACTGAGTGATGAAACAAAATTTGTCCGGAAAGTTACAGCCGACTTTAATCGGCTGTAACTAGGTCAGAATCTAACAAAATTTGATGTTTCTTGAGTCTATGATGGACCTCCAAGAAAAACCTTTCAAACCCAACTGGAATCGTGTTTTTTCGACACCATTTGACATTTTTAACGAATTATTTACGAACAAATGCTGAAGCTGCGAAAATCTGCAGTAAGGGTATATGTTTTGGGTCATATCTTGCTGCGTATTTGGAGTTTTGCTATGAAATTTTTACTGTAGATAGCCTTTAATGTTTTAAGAATTTTGCCGCTGGTTTCAAGTAAATCGAATAAATGAGGAATGTTTGAAAAAATTATTTAGTGGGCAGGGGTCAGATTGCGACGAATCTGATTATTGTTCAGTGTTTGATTTTTCACAGGAAATATATAAAGAAATAGGTTCTGAAAATTTTACGTAAAATTATATTTTGCATGTTCTGTAATTTTGTGGAATTTTTGTAGTTCCGAAACTATATTAGAAAATTTTACAGAAAACTACGCAGAATTAAGTATAAATGCTGAATTTTGACAAATTGATTTGACGTGCTTGTTTCTTGCTTGTGATTCATAAAATGTTCTAATGTGTTTGACGAATATATAATTGATACTAAGTATGGGTTATGCTATGGTGTTATGTATGTTTACATTTGACTAAATTGTCCATGTATAAATGTGTTACATGCAAAATATTAGATTGCGTGTTGGAACATACGTGTTGCATGAACCCACACTAACGAACTACCTGATAACCATCTTAGGACGCCGTTGATCGCCTTCGCTACGATTTGCCCTTTATTTCTTACTGAGCTAAACAAAAGTGAGTTCACACCTTTACTAAAAGCATGCATTCCCGGTGGTCGGGAACCTCACTTTCCCAGGTATTGGATTGCCTTAGTATTCCTGGTATGAGATACTATTAACTTCACTTTCCCTGGTCAGGGGATTGCCTAGTATTCCTGGGGATGGAATACTGTTAAATGTTATTTATATTCATGTCTTTGGCGACTAAACGAACTCTATCTGAAAGTCCCCACACATTATACAGATTAATCACCGGGGCCTGGCGAACGAAATATTAGTTGATAGCGCTATTAGGTTCGACAAACCTCACACCGTACCTGGGAGGATGGGCGTTGAAATTTTATTCCTTGGCAACTGGTCAATGACGATAGACATTGACTTGGGGCACAAACAACTTACACAATCAAAGTTTCGGTACCACACAGTTTAGTAGCTTAAAGATGGGGTAGCTCCTCATGACGTGTTTTATAAATTAAGTAATTTAACAACCTAAGTTTTTGGAAATAATACTGAAAAACTGTGAACTCGCCAACCTTATGTTGACATACTATTACATGCTTTGCAGGTCGTTAGGTACAGCTATGGACGGACGTTGCAAGCGGCTGGAGAATGTGGTTCGTAAAGCCTTATGTTTCGTACATTTATTACACTTGTGGTTTTAAGTTTATGATGGTTTGCTTTATTTTTCCGCTGCTAATTTAAACTGTGTTTTTGACTTTTAAATATTGATCACTAAGCGTGTTGATTGTGATGATTTTACAACTTAAATAATTGGTTCAACATGATTAGTGGTTGGATCCTTATTAGTCGCACGCCTCGCGGTAAAACTCCGCATGTGGAATTTGAGGGTGTGACAATCCTGATACTAAAGTCTCAACCAACCATTCGATTAGAAGTACAAAATCTAATCAAAACCTCCCATCGGACTCCACAATTCGATTTCCTCATTGCCACTCGCCAAGACACTAACTGATCAGGGTTTTAATGATTTATTCGATTTTGAACGAACTTCTTATAGAACATGAGTCTACTTCAATCGGTTGACGATTCATCTTCCGACTCAATTTCAATTAATAGAACTAGTTGAGTGTTCTTTTATTCCTTGTTACTTGTTACATTTATACTTGTTATGTGTTAAATTTATACATGTTTTTAATTGGACGAAACTTAGGGATTAAAACTACACTTTACTCTAAAAAATAACACTCCATCGTCACTTTCCTTTTTTTCTACGATACTTAATAGCCACTTGACGTTCGCTCGAAAAATGCTCTATTCAAAAGACGCTCGTTCTAATTTGGGTCAGTTGAAAAAATATCCAGTTTGGTTCGGTTTGTAAACAAACGTTTGTTTACAAACAAAAATGAATTAAAACTATGTTATTAATCGTTTTTTATTAACAAACCGGGATTAAATTTTTAACGAATCTTTCAAGATAACAGATATCGCTCGTATTTTTGTTTTGTTTTGAACCACACAAGAGCAAAGACTAAAAACTTTATCTTACAGATCAATTATTTCTTTAATTGAAACATTTAAATCGTAACCAATTTTATTTCATACAACGTATTCTAGTAGCGATAGTGGATATCATCATTATTTATCATTACACAAAGAAAAGAAAGATACTAAACACCTTACGCATACAAAAATACATAAAGAAAGATACACACCATTTAACTAGTAACACGCTAGATGTTACACAGGGACTGGAACAAAAAACAAGAGTAACCCATCGTCGTACCTGTACACCACGTTATTCATTCGAGCAAGATTTACAAGTTGAAGTAAGTAGATCCATGGGGACTTCTGTTGGCTTTAGACAACCCTCGTTTAAATCGTTCCATGCATTTTTAACCTTTATATTAACTGCCTCGACAGCCACATTTTCCGACACCATAAAAGCCTTCCTATACGCATCTACACTTGTGGGTGATGGACCTCTTTCACCCTTAAACTTCATATGAACATCAAATGTTATTAGACTATATATATATGACTATATATACATATATATATACATATATATAATATATATATATATATTATATGTTATATATATATATTGATATATATATTATGTATATATATATATATATAACACTGTATGCTAATTTTGTAGCCATGACAAACAAAAGGTTACCTGAATTAGTTTATAAAAGCCGATTTTTTTTTTCAGATCTATAAACTCATGGCCTTTCACTACATGGGATGATAAATTTTGGAATGTAAATAAGGTGAATTTTGCACCTTAACATAAGCGACATCAGCTTCGATCCTTCCAATTAAGTCTGTTGCTGATATGATCTTTGGATTACTTTCGTACCAAGCTAAAGCCTCTTGTGTGACAATTTTGCCCATACCGATCAACGCAGACTTACAAAGAAGACCATATGTAGAACAAGTTAAACCAATCTTCATATACTCTTTAAATGATGGCACCTCTTCACCATGTCTCCATTCAACCCTTTGATGGTAGCTTCTGGCCAACTCTTGAAACTAGACCCATGACAAAAAATATAGGAAAATTGATGATAAATGTAATTTAATTCTTACGCTGAAGAATATATTATGCACAACGGAATCATACAACTTTTTTTTGAAGCGTCAATGATATTTGGTGAGAGTGTCCCTTGTTGAGATTGTGGTTTGTTAAATTCAGTATATTCGTTGAGTACAGTTTCATGGAAGGGTTTTATATATTCCGGAAAAGTTGCGACATAGCACTGATCATGTCCCACCTGGAAAGATCAAAACAATAATTAATATCATACTAAGGATCATTTGATCATCAGCACTAATCAACATCAGTTGAAGTGAAATGATATGGTTTGAAAGTGTGAGATAATAACATATACCTATTTATTGCACTGGTTAGAAGTCGGCCCTCCTCAATAGTAGCATACGCATCATATGTGTCATGTAACACCAACACTAACAGTAGGATTTTTGTTGTTACTATTCGAGCTTGAGAGTAACAAGGCTCATAGAACATTGCCAATATCTCTTACATATGGCATTTTCACTTGTAAGTCCGTGTCTTTCCACCATCTAAATTCAAAGTATAAATTTGTTATCATTTACAATGTCACTTTTAAACAATATCTTGGGGACGGTTATAGATATAACACAATGTAGGTAAACATCAGAAAGTAAAAAAATATATACATATGAATAAAGTAGTTTGCTTTTTCTTATTATATTTTTTTCCTTACAGTAACTTAGTATTCTGAATGACCATTACCTAGGACTTTACGTGCAATTAGATTTTTTTTCCTTTAGCAATAACTTACTTTCAAATAACTCCAAGTTCGTCCTTCTGTAGTAGTTGCAAGTAGTTGAAATGCACCTTTGCAAGCGTTAATAACGAGTCAAATCTTGAAATTTCTTCTTCAAAATTGACTAGATACTGCCTTGCTTCTAACATTGGATGCCCACGATTATAAGGTCCTTCCAACACATGTTTCACTTGTCGTGCAAGTGTACCTGGTTGGAGTGTTTTTTCGATGGTTTTTAGTCTAATTTTCGTGAATTCAATGGCTTCATCTAGTATAGATTCTCCTCTTATTCTTAAATGGGCACCTTCATAGAAACTTATCAGACCCCTCACATCCATAGCAATGTCTTTCTTGAATTCACCCGAACTGCAGTCCTTGAACTTGTTGAACACATCTACATAACCGTGCAATAAATCATGAAAATCTACCAAAAAGAAGATGACTATATATATAATTTTGTTATGAGTGACTTACATACCACAAGAAAATCTGTAACAAAAGTTTCTAAAGACCTTAAAATGAACAGATAATGTATAGAGATCTGCATCATGGTAACTTTGCCCGTTAAGATAGTTGAAAAGCTTATCAAGTTGGCTATCAATATCTTCCGCGAAAAGATATGTCAAACCAAGACGATATGTAGAATAAATCAAACTCAATTTCTCATTTGAGTCAATGGCAGTATTTAATATCAATCTTTTCAGTTGTTCTTTCGGCAGATCCATAGCTTTACATGTGCTTCCAAGGAGACATGTATTCTTAATGTTAACCAACACATCAAACAAACATACCCACTAATATCTCAATTGTAGAGTAAGGTCCAACAGGGTAAGATGAATCAAAGCTTACCTCAATCCCAGATCATGATAGACACTGACTCAACAAACCTCTTTTTACAAATAAGATAAATGTATACTTTAACCAACACATCAACGTTTTGCAATTGTGTATGTGCCACAAGTTTTGTATTAGTAATTGATTCGAGCTCTTACCGCATTGTCAAGGGAGAATGATAAGAAGCGATCGCCCCAAATAGAAGGAGGAAAGTTGACCAAAGGACGCACTGGCTCTACGGTGCTTTGTGAGTTGGCTTGGAGAATAATGTTAGCTTCAGTTGTGGCCATTTATGAATGGATGAGCGTTTGTGGTAGTCAAGCTTCTGGTTTTAAACAGCTACTATATCCAGAAACTTTATCGATCTGTGTACATTATTTTGAGTACTAGTATTACTTATAGAGGATGTATCCTCATGCAGGGTGCACATTTTTATGGGCGTGAGTTCAAAGTCAATAGAATAGAATAAGGAGAAAGTGTAAGACAAGAAAATACAAGATATATTTTTTCACTAGGAGAGGTATGGTGCGTTTAGACATGTTGATGGTTATGAAAACACTTAAAAGTGTACTAAAAACTTCTTTTAAGCTATTCATTCACCCCAAAAGAACTTTCTTACATAGTTACATTTACCACGTATCACCACCTTTTTCTTATTTATGTTTTTCATAATCATGTTAATTGCTATAATAACTATAATAGAGGGGATGCAGAGGAATTTCGAAAACATGCTCTAATAAATTTACTGAAAAAAGTAGTTAATTTGCAATAATTTTATTACACAAAAAAGTTGTCTAATGTAACCCAAATAATAAAGTCGTATTTTACATTGATCTAAAACTATAGAAACGAATAATACCAATACTTGTTCCAATAACACCGATACTAATACAAATGTTGTCAAGCCGATATCGGTTTTATTACACAAAAGTTGTCTAATGTAACCCAAATATTTTACATCGATCTAAAACTATAGAAACGAATAATATCAATACTGGTTCCAATAACACCGATACTAATACAAATATTGTTCAGCCGATATCGGCTCAGTTCGTTATCCTACCGGTACCCCAAAAAATAAAGCCTATTGAAAACCAATAAAAATAATGGGTTAAAAGTGTATATTTTATACTATAATAAGTGAAACCGAAACTTGTATCAAACTTTGTAGATTAGTTATAGTGTAGAGGTGAAGCTAAAAAATTAAAAACACACATATAATGTGTTTAATTATATTCAATTTAATATATTTAGTAGGTTTATTACTTGTAAGAAATAATAATGATTATAAATATAATATGTAATATGTAATTTCTATGTTTAAAGTTAAATGATATTCTTACAATATTATATATAATAAATATATTACGACGTATATTAGAGGGTTTTATACTAAACACCAACCATCACGACATCAAAAGAAACAATTCATTTTTCAATCTTTGTTTAAAACATTTAAGAGCATGTGGTAAAATGTGGTAAATGTAATTTATAATGATTATCACTCCTAAATTACAAAACTATAAATAAACAATATTTTGTGTATAAGGTGTTATACTTCATACTCTTTTTTCAAAAAACAAAAATAATAATTTTTTAACTTTAATCTAAAAGTTTTTTATATTTTGTAATTTTAACCATATAATTTTTATCACTTTTAACTCAAAACTTTTCATTATTTTCAATTTAATCTCACAACATTTTTACCTTCAGTTTGGTCCCCTATACTTTTCATCTTTCGAAAATTTTTGTTTTACGTCTCATTCTAAATTTTGCAATTTAACACGGCGCAAAGCGCGTGTGTTGTTCAACATTTTTTTATTCACTTAAATAAGCAACATTTTTGTACATAGGGTATTATACCTCATGCTTTGGTGGTTTTTCAAAAAAAAAAATTGTTTCTTAACTTTAACCCAAAAGCTTTTTATATTTGCAATTTTAACTCACATAATTTTTTTGAACTTTTAACTCAAAACTTTTCATTATTTATAATATAGGGATATTGGATTTAAATAACCCTAACTTTCAACAATTGGCCGATAACACTCCCAACTTTCGATTTGTACACCAGCACTCCCAACTTTCAACTTATTGGCAGATAAGACACCCTACCTAACTGAACCCTAGCCCAGTTAGTTTTTGCTGATGTGGCATCTGATGTGGCCCTTTTTACTAACGTGGCATATGATGTGGCAGCTGAGGTGACATTTTTTGATGATGTGGCTGCTGACATGACATTTTTTATGATGTGTAGCTAACATGGCATTTTTTATGTCGTGCCTCCTGACATCAGCTAACTTGGTTAGGGTTCAGTTAGTTAGAGAGTGTTATCGACCAACAAGTTCAAAGTTGAGGTTATTTAAATCCAATATCCCTTTTCAATTTAATCTCACAACATTTTTACATTCAATTTTGGCCCCCTATACTTTTCATCTTTCGCAAATTTCCGTTTTACGTTTCGTTCTAAATTTTGCAAGTTAACATGGCGCAACATGCATGTGTGGTTCAATGTTTTTCTATTTCACTCAAAATTCTGCGAGTTAACCCGATGTAACATGCATATGTGGTTCAATGTTTTAATGTTTATTTTTTTCATTTGATAAGTTTGTCGTAATACTCGGGTTCTTGATCGACTCAGTGTTGGTAGTCGCTGACGGTGGTGTAGCATTAGTGTTATTTGACATAGCTTTAAGTCTCCACCGCAATACGAGGGAGCCTAATTCTAGTTAACAAATAGAAAACAACATGGATAAGACTTTTTAGATAGTCAAGAAAATATTAGATAGCAACAAAGAATACTCCATCAAAAGATTTTGATCAATCTGATGATAATCTAATGATTAGCATCGGATCTGATCAGAATAGGTCATTGGAAATCTGATGATTGTGAATCATTAGAAACCTGATGATGAATTATTAGAATTCTTCTAATGTCCCCACTTGCGATACCAAATAAGCAATCCAGTCTATATGCAGTGTTGGCTTCTCACATTCATCTAGTATACCTAATTAAGCTAAGAAGGATGTTTGATAAAGAAGAAATGTCACATATAAGAACACCTAGAAGAGCAATCAATAGCCTAACAGAAGTATGCAAAGAATGTTCACAAGATTTCCTTTTAGTAACTTTGATCTATTCCTAAGTTTTGACTATGTGATTTGAAGTAAGTTAGAACATCACACCACCTTGTACAGACATCCCAAAAGAACTAAAGCATGATGCAAGAACTGGAATAATATTTCAAACTCCTGAAATATCAGTCATATACAGGAATCATGAAGAAGAAATGGCAATGTCCAGACTATCTGAAATTTTTAAATACTCAAACCAAACATTGCCCTATATCAATTACTATATAAAAAAGTAGGAAAAGCTAAAATCCAAGGGACTTGCTAAACTGGAACTCATGGAGCATATAGAAAATGTTATCGATGAATGGGTTGACTTCAGAGAGATCAACAAAGCACTATACAAGGAAAGCATCAAGCCAAAACCCAAAGAAAAAATGTTGTGGACCGGGGACACATTCACTCACTAAAAGAAAACTACAACTGCTTAGTTCTTTTTTATTTTAGCTAAACAATGGTTTACATTTTGGTTGATGTAGTTTGTAGCATTTGACACTTTTTTTTTAATTTTGAATTGGTTGTTTGAAGTTTATCATTTGACTTACAACACTTAGGGGGGAAATTGTTAGATTCTTTATCTTGTGTAGTGTTGAAGAAAAATGACAGAAACTCTGATCATATTTATCTGATATGATGCTAAAATGAGTCAAAAGGTCAAAGCTAAGTAAGAAACTTGACATAGGACAAGAAAAGAGAGAATTAAAATCAAGGAAATATTAGATAGTCACAAAGAAGACTGCATCAGAAGATTTTGATCAATCTGATGATAATCTAATGATTAGCATCGGATATGATCAGAACTAGTCATTAGAAATCTGATGACGTGAATCGTCAGAAATCTGATGATGAATTATCAGAATTCTTTTGATGTCCCAGTTGCGATACCAAACAAGCAAGTCTAGTCTATATCCAGTATTGGGTTCTCACATTCATCCAGTATACCTAATTAAGCTAAGAAGGATGTTTGATATAGAAGAAATATCACATAGAAAAAAGTTAGAAGAGCATTCAATAACCTAACAGAAGTAGGCAAGAAAATGTTCACAAGATTTCCTCTTAGTGACTTTGATCTATGTCTAAGTTTTGACTATGTGATATGAAACAAGTTGAAAATCACACCACCTTGTACAAACATCCCAAAAGAACTAAAGCATGATGCAAGAACTTGAATAGTATTTGAAACTCCTGAAATATCTGTCATATACAGGAATCATGAAGAAGAAAGGGCAATGTCCAGACTAAGTGAAATTTTTAAATACTCAAACCAGACATTGCCCTACATTAAAGACTATAGGAAGAAAAAGCAGGAAAAGCTGAAATCCAAGGGACTTGCTAAACTAGAACTCATAGAGCATATGGCAAATGTTATCGATGAATGGGTGACTTCAGAGAGATCAACAAAGCACTATACAAGGCATGCATCAACCAAAGAAAAAATGTTGTGGACCGGGCACACATTCACTCTCTAAAAGAAAACTACAACTGCTTAGTTCTTTTTTGTTATATCAAAACAATGGTTTTTATTTTGGTTGATGTAGTTTGAAACATTTCGCACTTTTCTGATTTTGAATTGGATGTTATATGTTTATCATTTTTCTTACAACACTTAGGGGGGTATTTGTTAGATTCTTTTTCTTGTGTAGTGTTGAAGAAAAATGGTAGAAACTGTTATCATAGTGATCCGATGTAATGCTTAAAAGAGTCAAAAGGTCAAAGCTAAGTAAGAAACTTGACAAAGGACAAGAAAAGAGAGAATTAACATCAAGGAAATATTAGATAGTCACAAAGAAGACTACATCAGAAGATTTTGATCAATCTGTAGATAATCTGGGATTAACATCAAATCTAATAAGAACTAGTCACTAGAAATATGATGACATGAATCATCAGAAATATGATGATGAATCATTAGAAATATGATGATGAATCCTTAAAATTCTGATGTCCCCACTTGCTATACCTGATAAGGTATGCACTACTTCAAGATGACTAGCGGAATGACGGATTAAATAAATATGTCAAAAGGAAACTTTTTCATAGGTAAAGTGTATGAATAAACAAATGTTTATTCATACCAAACATTCTATATAAATAGAGAACAAAAGCCTCAAACATACTACACACTTTATAACCCTTCACTCACATAGAATTCTGAGGTATCCATTTTGTAATAGCCAAAACTATCCAATCACCTTGTAATTTTTTCAAAGTGATATAAGTTTGATAATTTTGTACTTTTGTCTCTTGAAAGTTTGATTTCTAATTCCGTACACTATTTTTTATTTTGTTGAAATCAGTTGTCATTTTTGTTAAAGATTGTTTATCTGGGATTAACAATTGGTATCAGAGCAGATTGAATAACATATTTTCTAATGATCAATTGGTAGAATATATCTTTCTGTATACTCTGTTTCTTAAAGTTTTTAACTTTAACTTGAAATAACAAACTTTCAATCATGGAACAGTGTATTCAATATGGGTCTATGTCAAAACCTCCGACTTTAGTCAGAGAAGAGTAGCTTTAATGGAGATTCAGGATGATCCACTTCCTAAATGGTCACGATCGAGTTCTATTTCAATCCATTGAAAGAGGTCCATATACTCCCCATGTTGAAATTGTAGGTGTACATGAGACTGATCAGTCAACAACAATTTCTACATCATGGACACCTAAACCAGAGCATCTTTGGAGTGATGATGACAAGAAGTTGGTGGAGACAGAAGAAAAGGCTAAATCACTTCTAATAATGGCACTTCCAAATGATGTATTTTCTCATGTAGATGCTTGTGCTTCTACAAAGGAAATATGGGATCAGTTGGAAAATCTTTGTGACGGAGGAGAAAGAATGAAAAGAAACAAAAGAACAAATTGTGTTTCTTCGTATGAACATTTTAAAAGTCTGCCTAATGAAACTCTTTCAGAAACTACACAGACTTACAAATTTGAATGGGCTAAAAACATTTGGAGTTGAAAAAGTTAATGATAAAAGAAATCTAAAATTCTTGGGTGTTTAACCAAAGGAGTGGAAGAATCTAACCATGACCTTAGCCTTCATTCTTGAATTAGGAAACTTAAACCTACATGATTTATACAACATCTTGGTGCCTAAAGAAGAAGAAACCTTTGAAACTTCAACCAAAGAGGAGGACCAAGAGCTCTCATGTCCAACACACAAAGACCTAGAATCTCTAATCCTCAATCCTCTCAACCTATATATACACAAACAGATGATTTAAACAAATCTGACACATCACCAGATTTCCTAGCATTTGTAGAAGTTGTAGCATTGCTCACTAAAACCTTTGAGCAAAGGTTAATATGAGGAAGTTCCAAGAATTAGAGAAGTGATAAAGGAAAGATGAAAGTAAGATCCAAGGACAGAAGATCAGAAAGCAAGTCAGAAGTGATTTCTACAGATACATACATAAAGGTCACTATGCATCAGAATGCAAGAATAAGAAGCTAAAGATGTAGCTTATTATGAGAAAAAGAAAAAGGAAGCAAAGAAATAACAACAAATAAGGCTAATCGCAGTTACTAGTGCCTGGATCACTGATGATGCATCAGATGATGAACAAGAAGAAATGGCCAACACTTTTGTCTCATGGCCAAAATTGCTGAAACTGAATCAAAATCATCAGAAAGAAGGTGAGTTCAAATAATCATGATTTAGAATATCATATCAATAAGTAAAGAAAATACTTTGAGAATCTGCAAGCTAAACACTTGGCAAAACTAAAAAATCTGATGAATTTCCAGAAATATTAAAAGAAAATCAAAACAAAAGTAATACTCTTAAGGATGAATATCAGAGAAAATATGAAAAAAAAATAATTTTTATGAACAAGAAAGACTTTATACAAAAGGATTCATGAAAGTGAAATAAATGTTAAAGGTTTTCAACAATCAAGAGACTTTAAAAACTACATTGAGACAACACCTAAAAATCAAGGCGAAGGGTTGGGTTACACTAAAATATGGAGTAGTCATCAGTAACTACAGACAATAAGAATCACCAAAGGTAGTCTTGTGTTTCATAGGTCCAAAAAGGTCCCTATGAAGACGTTCCAGAGGCATATTCACAGTGTTGATCTTCTTTACGGGATGAGATTTTCTAACTTGCTTGCCCTTTTGACAAGATACACAGACGTCCTGAAGATGAAAATTCTTGACTGGTACACCATTCACAAGATTATTCTTCACCAAATAGTTCATTTTCCTCAGGTGAATGTGTCCCATCCGTTTGTGCCAAGAGATTGATTACTTTTCGGTGGCTTTTGAGAAAAAAACATGTGACTTGCGCAGATATTGTAATAGCTTGGCTCATATCAAGAATATACAAGTCGTTGATTCTTGGAGCCGATAAGAGAATCCATTCTTTCGGGATCTTGAATCCGGGTTTCAGCATATACAACCGGTATCATCAAAATATACCGTAAACTTCTTGTCGCAGATTTGAGAAACGCTAAGAAGATTGTGATCAATTTGCCGCACATAATTGATCTTATCAAAACTCACAACACCATTGGAGACCATTCCTTCTCCAGTGATGTATCCACCTTTATCACTAGCAAAAGCAACATAACCTTCCCGAATGCTTTTCACATCATACAAGAGCCGTAAGTCGCCCGTCATGTGCCTTGATGCTCCACTGTCAACAATCCCATGAGTATTAATAGTTCTTCCTGGAACACCCTGCACATTTCAAAAACCAGATCAGTTTGAGATGGGGACCCAAGCCTTAGTGGTCTTGGGTCGCCCCTTATCATCAAGAAATGTGATTTCAATTTCTTGATGATTTGAAAATTGTGCTCCACCTCTTGAACCATTACCGGTCTTCGGTTTCCAAGATTGTTGATTATTACCAGATTGACTATTATTTATAGTTTTAACAGTTTCTGGTTTTATTAAATTTGAAGATCTTGGATTCCTTTTGAAGAATCTGGTTTTAAAGCTTTTGCAATTACTTGTTTACGTTTTTGTTTCTCTTTTTGTTCTTTAATAATTTGTTTATCTTGTGTTGGAGAAACAGATCTACGTTGGCAAGTTGGTTCATGAGGGGTTCTCTCAACAAATCTTGGTTTGGCTGGATTTGTACAATTTTTGATAATGTGGCCAAAATCTCCACATTTGAAACATGTTCTCCTTTCAACAAAATTAGGAGATCGTGTTTCACACCTTGATGTTGAACTTGTGGGTCTTGAGGTACTGGGTTCATTTTCATTACACCCATTTGTGTGTTTATTTACAAAATCTATATTAGACTTGCCTTCGAAAGTCTTGACTTTATCAGTACCCGAAGAACTCATAAATTTAACATTTTAACCTTCTTCTTGTAGCGATAGCCTTTTGCTTCAACCTTTGGTTGTGGAACTTTAGGCTTTTCAACTCGCTTCTCCTGTTTTTCTCTTGAAGATGATAATGGTTGTGATTTGGTTGGCTTTTTCTTCTCTAAAACTTTGGTTGTTGAATTTTCAAAAACCTGATCTATAGAGCTTGGATTTACATTTTTAATTAGAAAATCTTTGTTTGAGTAGATTTTCTTATCTCTAACCAGAGTATACAACACATTATCTGTTTTATCTGAAGACACTTTTGTCTTGAAAGATTTCTTAGAATCATTCTCTTGATTTTCAACATGTTTGGTACTGGGAGCAGCAGAGAATTTACTCCTTTCCCTTTATCAAGAGATTGATCCTGATCACTTCTGATTAATTCATCATCTGATGTATCATCTTCCTCTATTTCTGCTAGAATTTGATCAACATCAGATGACGAATTTTCTTGCTTGCTTGATTCTTGTGAGGAGTTGTCTAGTTTGAACCCAATCCTGCTGCAAATTCTTCAGGATTAAGTGGTACGGAGGGTTCAAATCGAGGAATCTCCTCTTCATCAGGCATTTTGGTATAGTTGTGTTTCATTGGGGGTGGACACGACTTATACCCAATGCATTGAGCATCTCCCTTTAGCCTTTGAACATCAATGATATGATCAAGCACATATCGGAGTTAGAATAACTTTCCAATTTGAGCTTGATCGCATCATATTCGCATTTGGCGATGGCTAACTCTTTGTTAGTTTCTTCTAGGAGATTAATATAGTTATTAATTCATGTCTGTTTATTCAAAACTGTTTTTGTTAATTCAGAAACGCTTTTCTTAAGGGTTTCTATTACAGATTTGAATTCCTTTTCATTTCGAGTTAGAGCCAAGTTCACCTCTTTGCACTTTGATAGTTCAACAACTTAATTTTGATTATGACTGTTAATTGTTTCATATTTTGTTTTCAATTCAACACCGTCATTGCAAACTTTAGGAGATTCGGAATTTACCTGACTTGTAGAACCTGCAACGTTTGCCATGAAGGCAGTGTGATGAGGGAAGGCTGCATCATCTGTAAAGAGTGTCTCTGTCTCTTTCACCGCAGCTTCTGCTTTCCTCATCTGACCCACCTTTTCACTCTTCATCATCTCAGCTTCACTTAGCAACTTGTTAACCTCAGCATCACTTCCCTTTCTGACATCAGAATCAGATCCATAACCACCTGAACTTGAACAATCTTCATCAGAACTACCAGTATACCCCGAAGCATCATCATCATCTGAATTATTAATGATGCGAACATGCTTAATTTGACTGATGATCTTCGCATAACATGCAGTTCCTCCGTTGTTATCAGTTCCCAACTATACTGACCAATCACATCGTTCATCAGATTGAACTACCAAGGCTCTATGTGTGTGTTTGAAGGGCCTGATTGATTGGTATTGTTTAAGTTGCCGACAGCTACTATTCTTCTATCATTGTTGAACTGAGCTGTGTTGGATGGTTGAGATTGATTTCGAAAGGGGTTGTGATTTCCTTCTTTGCTGGGCCTCGTGCATTCCCATTTGAAGTGACCTCTTTCTCCGCAGTTGAAGCAAGTAACGGCAGTTTTATCAAAGCCGTATTTTGTATCCTTCTTGCTCTCCAAACTGGTTTTTCATGTTCTCCTCATGTAATCCTTTGCTCTTCGTACAACACTTGCAAATGCCCACTTGATATCCATCAGCTCCATCTCATCTCGGTCAATTTGTTGGTAGTCTTCATTTGTCAAGTTGATGTTACCTATTTGACCTGCAACTAGACCACAATAAGCACTGACCATTGTGTTGAGAAGTTCCATATGCTCCTGTGCAACTTCTACACTGACTTTGGAGAGATGTGACGTGTCAAGTTTGACAGTGTTGGGATTTGCAATAGAAAATTGTTTCCATAGAAAGCTTGTTGAGGAGCTTGCTGTGGAGCTTGATGTGCTAAATCTCTTGGCTGTGGAAGGAAGGCTTTCGGATCAAAGGCTTGTCCATAGGCTTGAGTACTCGAGCCTGTAGACTGACTTGGTTGAACAGGTTGTGGTAGAAAAGGGTTCACGTTTGACACAAACGCGGTTTACAGCTTCGGTTGCTGGCTTGAACTTGTACCTGCATTAATACCTCCGAAGTACATCTCAGGATTTTGTGGAACAGTGACTCTTTTTGCCTTCCAAGTTCTTCTTCATTCTTGTTCTCCAGTTTCTGGACAAATTCATAAATACTTATTGAGTCCAAGACACCTGTATGTTTTAACAAGTTAATAAATTGACCCCATTTCGGTGGTAAAGCATCTGCAAATCGCATCACAATTTCTTGCGGTGCTACTAACACTTTGTATGAGTACATCTCGCTGAGCAGATGATAAAAACGTGTGGTCATATCATTCAACGTTTCATTTTCCATAAACATGAAACCTTCAAACTCCTTCTTGAGCAAATCATGCCGAATCTTTCTGGTAGCGGCATTACCCTCTCCTCTCGCTTCCAAAGTATCCCATAAATTTTTCGTGGTCGTACAACACACAAACTGATGATAAATATCTTTGTGAAGAGCTTGTGTTAGAATTGCAAAGGCCTTTTTCTCTAGATCGTATGCCTTCTTGTCACTTTCATCTAGATTGGCCAAAGAGGTAGGATTTGATCTGGCTTCTTTTAGTGATTCTTTATAGGGTGTAGCGAAACACGTCCAAAATTCTGTATTCTGACCAAGAACATAAATGTGAAAATGACTTTTCCACGAAGGATAATCGTTCATGTGGTTTAGCTTCGGTGGACAGTTATTGCTCCCTGTTTCACTCTCGCTCATTAGAAGAGTTTGGATGCTCTGGTTCTGGTTCGCTACACACGCCCATTGATTTGTAGAGATCATGGCTGTATGTTGAGGCATCAAATACTTAACCCATGAGGTTGCGGAGCTTTGCGAAGACTCCTGATTTGAGCTTGAACCAGTACTTCAATCCCACGGATTAGAACTCATTATATTTTCTTGATTATAAAAAATTGAAAGGTTTAAAGTTTGAAAATAACAGTTCCCTCTTAAAAATTCACAATTTTGAAAATATTTGAAAAGCACACAGCTTTGAAAATCTGAAATACAAAAAACAAATAATAACAAAGGTTATTCGTACGGATAAGTGTTCTTCGTACGAGCAACTTGCTTCGTACGGATGAGCTCCTTCGTGCGAACCAACTTGTTCGTGCGGATGAGTTTCTTTCGCACGAGCAGCTTGGTTCTTCGTACGAATGGGTTATTCGTACAGACTGTTTTTCGCAGTGTTTTCCAGAGGAATCTGTTGCAGGGTTGGTTGGTGAAAACTTCCCTTTTCTTGTACAGACTGGTTTTCGAAAGTGGCATGTTGTCTTACCCAATTTTAGTTAAAAAGACAAACATTCCTTTAGCTTTTACAGTCATAACAGTCCAAGTCCAAATGTCAGAAAATTTATCAACCCTACAACACTAATCTGATGAGTTTTCTGGTGAGTTTCTTCAGCAAATGTGTTCAACTTGAACAAAAGAAAATTTTAAGAAAAACCAGATTTTAACATGTCTCCATGTATTCTAACTAGGTTTTTATGAAAATTTTCCAGACATAACAGATTTTAACTAAGTTTTAAGTTAGTTATCTATTCAAAACTTAAGTTTCCTGCTGGAAGTTCAAGAACACTTCAAGAAATCTTCAAACTAGCTCAGACACAATACTAAGCTTGGTTTTGAACAAGGAAGAGAGCCAAAGCTCTGATACCACTTGTCGGTCCAACTGAGGATCAAGTTAAACCTGCCTCCCTGTTCACGCAACACACATACAAGTGCGGAATCCAAGTATGCATGCAAACCAAAGCAAAGTAAGAACACGGGATAACCAAGGATTCAATATCTTGATTAACTGATGATAACTAGTACAAACATATACAAACAATGCTCATACAACTCATACAAACTGCATATGCTCTTGCGTCTTCCTCTGCTCAACTTGCTAGTTCGACTTTGATCAGTGACCAGCGCACTTAACCAGAGACTAATGTGAGCAACCTGACCAACCCCTGACTGAGAGGTACATGTCTGCTTATATAGTGTCCATGCTAGTCATTCGTACGAAGTACGTTGCTAGACATACGGAACACACTAATACACACGAAGAACTGCTCCAAAGATGCTCGTACGAACAAGTTGGTTCGTACGAAGCATTCACTAGTTCGTACGAAACAAGTAACACACTTGTTTCCATAGATTCCTTCGTACGAAGCATGTGGCTCGTACGAGCAACATCTTGCTCGTACGGAGCATCCTTACTCGCACAGAATGCTTTCTTCAGAGAGCGTGTCACAGACATGACGTACACAAGACTCAACAGTATGCACACATGCAACTGTTTAACACAGACAAACTAAAAACGTCATACGAAACCAAGATAGGAGGATATCTTGATTTGGTCGACACGACCAAACTTATACAGACACAGTAAACAAAGATCGTACAATTACAGATGTAACTAAGAACAAGCGACAGACACAAAAGTGTAACAACACTTCTCTCTCTATTTGTTGAGAGACTTTGTATTCAATATATACTCAAGTAGGCCTTTTCTTATGTATCCTTGATTTTTTATGAGAGTCATCACAAGTCAGTTGGATTTACCTGGCGTTCTAATCCGGTACCCTAGAGCCCAGCTTCTGTTTTAGGAAAACATAAGGTTTAGGAAGCTAATACCAATAAATAAACACACATGGGTGGCCACAGGGTTTTAGGCTGCCATGGCTTTACTTTTATGGGGTAGATTGAATCATGTTTTTTTTTCTTTGTTCTTTTTTTTCTGTTTTTGTAATATATAACCTTTTGCTTTGAAATCCTTTTCTTTATAGATGTATCCTTAGGACCTTTTAAAACAAAAGGGGGGATGAAATGGAGGAACAATCATTAATTAAGGGGAAGATAAAATCTAATGAAGATGTCTATTTAAAAAAAGGAAAAATTTGCAATTGTCAGAAAGAAAACCATTTAAATGATAAAAAGAAAAATTTTCAATTGTTAGATAGAAAATCGTTTAAATGATTATAAGTTAAAGTATCATCAGAAAAAACATACAAATTTCACAAGAATCTAATGAACATCTGATAAAATATGAAGTTGATCTACGCTTACAAGTTAAAATTCTCCTTCAAAAATGATTTCAAAGCAATGGAATTTATCTTTTTCTAAACCTCAAAGATAGATAATTAGACATCATCAAAACAGATTTCTAATAAATCAAAATAAGAGTTCTAATAACAAAAGGCAACTTTCTGAATCATTGGAAGAAAAGCAGTGTAAGCACAAACTCTTGAATCCTTTTTTTTTCTTCTCTCCAAAAAAACACCTGTGAAATCTGATCAACCTCTAATGTTGAACCACCATTTCTAATGATCACTGAAATCTAATGACACTTTGTAATCAGATCTGATGAAGCATCATAAATTGACTTTTCTGGCCAAACTATGATCTACATTTGGGACTTGGAGATGACAACGTGTGAAAAGGAAAATATGTATTATCTGGTAACCATGATCAAATCTGATGACCGATAGATGTTTTCTGATTACAAATAAATTAAAGACAAATTTCCAAGCATCAACTTGTGAGAGTTTTATCTTTCAAAAAGCGGAAGAACAAAAAAATGTGTAAGGAATTTCAAAGATCTAAGGATTGTCAATGGACCACCAACACAAAGTGGACCCAGTAAAAAAAAGGCTTCCTTTGATGGCTACTATTCTCCAATCAAAACCCAGAAACTTTTGTATCTTTTTTGAATTTTTCTTAAAGGATATATCAAAACTTTAAAACGGTTTAGATAAGTTAATCTAGAAAATAACTTATCATAAACCAACATCAATACTAACCACCCATGGTTTCATATGTGGGACATCATAACTCTAAGCAGTATAAATAGCCTTTCCACCAAGAAGCCTCTATTTACTCCGAAATTAAAACCCGAAAATCCCTAAAAATTGAATTTGCAGTTTTTTAAACCAAAAATTCTCTCATTCCCTATGTCAACTTCAGCTAATCCCATCACCTCTGAGAAAACTCTATGTTAGTGACCTCATCAGCAAGACCAAATACATATCGTTGAAAATAAATAATCTTCAGATTAATGCTCAAAACAATTTGTACGATTAGTGATGTCAAATTTTGGTTGAATTTCCGAAACATTGTCCATTGAAACAAGCTTTGCTCAAAACCGCAGAAGTTCCTATGATTATGTCACAACACCTGGCTGGATCCTTGAAGGCATCAATGGATAAACCTAAGGATGAGTTGGTTGCAAATCTGTAGGGGAACGTTTTGGTGATAATCAATGCAAGAAAGATCAAGGAATGACTAGAACTACCTATTGAAACTCTGATCATACTGATCACGTATGATGCTGAAAAGAATCAACAGGTCAAAGCTAAAGAAGAAACCTGATAAATGACAAGAAAAAAGAGAATCAACATTAAGGAAAGATCTAATAGTCACAAAGAAGACTGGATCAAAAGATTCTGATCATCTGATGATTAGCATCATATCTGCTCATAACCAATCATCAGAATCATTAGAAATCAGATAATCATCATAATTTCGATGTCCCCACTTGCTATACCTGATAAGGTATGCACTACTTCCAAGATGACTAGTGCAACGGATTCAATATGCCAACAAGAAACTTTTTCACAGGTCAAGTGTGTGAATAAACAAATGTTTATTCATATCTAACATTCTCTATAAGTAGAGAACAAGATCCTTGAAGAATAAATGAGTCATACAAGAATCAAATTTGCAGTTTTTAAAACCTAAAATTCTCTCATTCTCCATGTCAACTTCAGCTAATCCCACCACCTCTAAAACACACAATGCAATTAATCTCATCAGCAAGACCAAATACATATCGTTGAAAGAAAACAATCTTCAGATGAATGGTCAAAATAATTTGTACGATCAGATATGCCAGATTTTGGTTGAAATTCTGAAACATTATCCATTGAAACAAGCTTTGCTGAAAACCGTAGAAGTTCCTATGGTTATGTTACAACAACTAGCTGGAACCTTGAAGGCGTTAATGGATAAACCTAACGATGTTGCACATCTATGGGTGAACGTTTTGGTGACAATCATTGCAAGAAAGAAAAGGGAAGGCTGGAACTACCTCTAAGAGCTCACTATGCATAAGTGCCAGACAAATTAGAAATATTCAAACTATCTGAAAATTTGGGATATACCGAGAAGATAACAAAAATAGGTGAATTTGAAAGAAAGAAATTACCTGCCTTCTAGCAAGTCTTCATGGAAATCCTAAACAAGTGTCTTACCTCAAAAATAGGAGGTGTCGATCATATTACACATCTATCGTGAACATCTTGTATGGTCTCATAACTGGGTTTCACATTGACTATGCTAGTAAAATTTTCAATCTGATGAAAAGTTCAATGTTTACTAAAACTGGACGAGTAACTACTCATCTTCCATATCCAAGATTCTAGGCAATTATCATTGCTGAAACATTCGAAGAAAAGAGCTTAGAGATCCCTTTTATCTGATGAGATGTGGAAGACTCCAGTAATGGCACCATGGAATATAGACAAGGCTTGGAAAGAATCTGGTATGAACCTAATTCTCACACAGAGCATGCCACCTAAAGAATCAGCCTATAAAAAGAGACATGAAGATTTGATAAACAAGGAGGATTTTGTTGATGGCAGCTCATCACTAGATGCAGAGGATTAAATATCTAGGATGGAAGATACAACACAAACATCAAGAATCAAAGATACAGTCATGGAGGGTACTTCTCAGGAATCAAGAATGGAAGGTGCACATCCTGACCCAGAATCTGATATGGAGTCACCACCACATGTTGCATCAACCAGTCTTTGATCAAGAGTCAACTATGCCAAAATTGATGCTAGCTGGAGAAGGTCAGAACGAAGAAGTCTAAGCACAACAATACATCAGATCAGGTGAAAACCTCAATCAAAATTTTGATTACATAGCATACTCAGTAGAATCAGATTCTGGTGAATCTATTGAAGTTAGTTACAAATTTGTACCAAGACCGCCAAAAACTAATTTAGATGAAAAGATTGAGGGTCCCATAGATCTCATATTAGAATTTGATGAAGAAGATGATCTAGAGATAACAACAGGTGGAAATCAGATTTCTGATCAAGGATACCTGGAAATTTTGGAAAATCAGTTTTTCCTAACAACTCATAAAGAACAACCCTAAAAAGAAGTTCAAGGACTTGAGGAAAAATCCAAACATGTATCTGTTATAGAAATCTGGTAAAGGTCAAATAAACTAGTCTTATGATCAGTTTAGATCTTTAAAAACAATTAGAAGTGTGTCTTCTACTGGTATGCTAGAATGAACATCTATTGTTCCACCTCACCCAGAGTCAAACATCTTGACCCAAAATCAACTCAAAACAATCATTGAACAAGTGATGACCAATTTGAGAGAAAAACAATAATCTATTTAGAAGTTAAAGTTTAGCAATTAAAGAAAAGCTGGACAGATTGTTGGATGAGCTACAGAATCAAAAGTCTGACATCAAAAAACTGTTAGGTTCTATTGAAGTGATCAAGCAACAAACAAAAGAAAATTCCAAGAAGCTACAAAGCATGCAGGAAGCCCCAACAAATATCACATATGAATTCAAACAAATAACACAATAAATGATAGAGTTAAAGAATCAGGTGAAGGAAGTCTTGAAATCCAAGGGAGAAGCTAGCTCAAGTGACAATACTCAACATATCACAAACATATCAAAAGGTCTAGCGGATATGGAGGAAAGCATCAACAATTTGAAACAGGGCAGTGATACTATCAAAGCTGCATTGGTAAGGCTAATCAAAGATTGGAGCAAGAGTGAGATGGAATTCAAATAGAGCTAAACAAGCTACATGATGGTGACCTCAAGCACACAATACTAATTAATGATGTAAGGTCTCTGTTGAAAAGGCTAACTTAAAACATTTCAAAGACTACAAATGTGCCCTTGAAAGAATTGATCATAGAAATTCCAGAAGTACCTTCTACACAAGTTTAAGTTGCACCAATACAAAGAAGTTAAAGCCTGCACCAGATATCAAAACTGAACTAGTAATTCCTCCTATCACAATAAACCTTGACAAAGCTCTAATGTTGATGCCAACATCAGAAACTCATTAAACATTAGAAAAACCAAGAAAAGAACCAACAAGAGAACAAGGAGAACAGCCAAGAAAAAAGGCACAACCAATTCCCAATCTACAAGATAAAGGAAGGAAGATAGAATCGCCCAAAAGAACAACCTCACGTGATACTCTTTTGAGTCAATATTGCATACAGTGTTACAAAGGAAAATGGATAGGGACAACCTCATCCTCAAAGAAGCAGATGATAATTCCCAAGTCAGCTCTCCCATCAAACACCACCAGATTTGCAGTACAAGTCTCCAATGAAGAAGTCCTTTTTCCTTAGCATCACCTCAGACACTACTATATAAATGAAGAAGAACCAACAGTAGACCTCTAAGTCCTGTAACAAGATGGTTATGTGATTAAAGAGTGCACAAAGGAAAGTCCAGTCTACATCTAGTGCTTACCAATTCAATCAAAAAGGTGGGAAAATATTAGATCATTTTACACCTAATGTTTTTGGAAAACACATACAGAACAAATTTGTTGTTCTTAGAAGTCAAGGGAATGAAGAAACCTTCATTGATCAAAACCTGGGTTCTCAAATTTATCCAGTAGACCTAATTAAGCTAAGAAGGATGTTTAATGAAGAAGAGAATCACATAGAAAAACAATTAGAAAAGCAATTAATAGCCTAACAGAAGTAGGCAAGAAAATGTTCACAAGAAATGATCTTAATGACTTTATTCTATGTCTAAGCTTTGACTATGTTATTTCAAGCAAGTTGATCATCACACCACCTTGTACATACATCCCAAAAGAACTAAAGCATGATGAATAAGAAAGCGCAACGTTCAGACTTAGTGAAATTTACAAATACTCAAACTAAATATTGGCGTACATCAAAGACTATATGAAGAAAAGGTAGGAAAAGCTGAAATCCAAGGGACTTGCTAAACTAGAACTCATGGAGCATATAGAAAATCCCATCGATGAATGGGCTGACATCAGAGAGATCTACAAAGCACTATATAGGGAATGCATCAAGCCAATACCCAAAGAGAAAATGTTGAGGACTGGAGACACATTCACTCTCTAAAAGACAGCTACAATTGCTTAGATTTTTTTTGTTTTATCTAAACAATGGTTTTTAATTTTGGTTTATCTATTTTGAAGGATTTGACATTTTTTTCTGATTTTGAATTGGTTGTATGAAGTTAGCTTTTTATTTACAACACTTAGGGGAAAATTGTTAGGTTCTTTTTCTTGTATATGGAAGTGTTGAAGAAAAATGATAAAAACTCTGATCATACTGATCAGATATGATGCTGAAATGAGTCTAATGTTAAAGCTAAGGAAGAAACTTGACAAAGGACAAGAAAAGAGAGAATCAGCATTAAGGAAAGATCAGATAGTCTCAATGAAGACTTGATCAGATGATTTGATTGATCTGATGATTAGCATCAGATCTGATCAAAACTAGTCGTTAGAAATCTGATGACATAATATCAGAATCTGATGATTCATCATGAGAAATCTGATGATCATCATCGAAATCTGATGATTCATCATCAGAATTCTGATGTTCCCACTTGCTATACCTGATAACGTATGCACTGCTTGCAAGATGACTTGTGAAATGATGGAGAATATGCCCAAAGAAACTTTTCCACAAGTCAACTATATGAATAAACAAATATGTATTCATACCAATCATTCTCTATAAATAGAGAACAAAATCCTCAGAGATTAAATGAGTCGTACCTTGCATTTAATACATCCTAATTACCCTTCACTCATAGAATTCTTTAAGTATTCGTTTTGTAATAGCCAATAACTATCCAATCACTTTGTAATCTTTTCAAAGTAATATAAATTTGAAAATTATGTACTTTTATCTCTTGAAAGTTTGATTTCTAGTTTCGCACACCATTTTCTATCTTGTTGAAATCAGTTGCCATTTTTGTTAAAGAATTTTTATTTAGGATAAAAAATTTGTCACAAATCTATTATCTCTCATCTACCCAAAAGTACAACTTTACGTTATCCTCACCTTCTTTGTTCTCTCTCCCTCTCTCTCATTTTTCTTCTAGTCTCTTTATTCTTTCGATTCCTTTTTGTGATCTCATTCAAATATACATGCAATTGTAGAAAAGAAACATTATGTACTAACCAAAAGAGCAAAGTCAATAAATTTACATGAAACTGGCATGAAAAAGTTACATATATCATTTACATTACATGTACATAAATTGTTAAATTGATAAGACCTAGTTTCGTTGTTTTATATAAAAATGTTACATACAAAATGTTACAGAGAATTATTATTTTGCAAAAACCCAATTAACTTGTTTTGATGTACATTTAACTTACTCATGTACTACGGAAAAGAGAAAAACCTAACATTTGTTTTTATGTTACATAAAAATGTAACATACATATTTACATGGTCAAGTTACGCCATATTGTAAGAACCCACTTTATTTCTGTAACATGCCAGGCCACATATGTAACAACAACAAAAACCACTTTATTTTCTGTAACATGCTACGTCACATGTGTAATAACAACAAACATAATCCACTATATTTTTATGTAACTACAATAATCTAAAAATGAATTGTTTCATGTAATGAAACCCACTCTGTTTTTTATGTAATAAATCCCACTCTATTTCATGATTATATTAAGAAAATAACTATAATAATAACAATAATCTAACAATAAACAAGAAAATAAGTTCGATTTTAATCCAATAAACAAATAACTTGAATCAAATTGTTTCGATTTGTTCAGATTTGGAACCTAGAAATTACACATTTTCACACAAAAAATAATAAAATCAATAATCAGAAACAACATAAATCACACATTTTATAGCTTAAAAACCTTATTCAACTGGAAAAACGTAAAAATAATGTGTAATTTCAGATCAGAGAACATAAAAATCAAAACTTTAAAAGGGTCCACATTTGATTCATCATCATTGTCATCTTCACGTGCGATTCTTTGATGAATCTGAATCTGGATCTTGTGAAGAAAGAGAAAGAAACCATGGATATGTATCTTGTGAAGAGAAAGGATTTGGTATTAAAAACAAAGAAATATGTAATATATGTGTGTGATATATATATAGATATATATATTGAAAAGTACTAAGTAGAACATAAACTATCACGGGAAGTCACTTAGGTCATTATAAACCAATTATTTTTTCAATCTTCAATCTTTAAAATTAAAAGGAGTATGATGTAAATATAATTTTAAATAATTATCGCTTTGCAATTTAAAAACACATTCTAGATAAATTAGTTTATGTATAGAACCTACACATATATAGGCTATGTGTGGGTTATTAAACAAATCATATGAAAATATTAACTTTGTTATTTTTATATACATGATGTACACCTGTGTATGTAATAAAGATAGATAGCATTATACTATATATAGAAAAAGGTAAGCTAATTGCTACACTAAAGTTTAAGGTTGTTGGGGCTCATACACATATTTTGATTAAATTTAATGAAGAGGAAACATGTGTACGAATAAATCAAAACCAAACTTTGGATTGCCCATCAGGAGTTCAAAAGCAAACCAAATTGAAACAGTAAACCACAGGGTGTAAAAGATATTCATACCAAAACCACGCTTTACAAGAGTGCTTATTAAAAACACCTTGATTCAATAACCCAATCGCTTGATTCGACACATGAAACTTTTACCACGTGAGTAATCGAGAAACCCTAACACTTTCATATTCTACTAGTAAACGAACCACAAAAGAATCATGTCAAATCGACTCAGTGGTGGCGTCAAGCAATGGCCGACAATGGTGACACAGGTAATCAACTATGACCGGTGATGGGTAAGTGTAAGCACAGGGGGGGCAGGTTTAGAAGAAACATGATTCATGCTCTACTTGTGCAACCTAAATGAGATCCCCGGTCTTCCATTTATAGTCTCACAACCTTAATCTAGGTCAAACTCAAACGGGCGTCTTTCATGTTTATCAAATAGGCTTTTAGTTTTATCTGAATAACTATTTAGCAACTCAAATAATTTAAACTTTCAAATATAATTATCTAAACAGATTATTAAATAAATTAACTTTTAATTTTATAACCTATATAAATAAATAATTTATTTATTTTTGTTTTGAATAATTTAATTAAATATTAATTATAAACAATCAAAACCCATTTTATTAAACATCAATTAAATAACTCTTTATTTAATATTAAGTGTTCAATTTTACTTATTATTATAATAACTAATAACCTTTATACATAGTTATTGATGTTAATGTAACCCTTGAATCTTACCACTGTATTTGTATGTCATTTTGTTTTGACGCAAACTTTTTGGTAACTTAACTTAAACCTTTTTTGTGGCAGTTGAATATCGGCCATAATTGCACAAATTTTGGAGTATCTTATTTTTAATATTTTCAAATATTCTGATACATTTTTTAATATTCCGATTGAAGTATCGATTGTTTTTTTATTTGCTCTATGTTATGATTAAGTAAATTTTATCTTATACATTCGAAATAATCTTCATATTGAACTTGATATTGATTAGCCATTGGGTATGTTATTAATCAGTGCATTTTACGCACACATTATCAAATACTAATTATGATAAAAGTGCATTGATATTCGTATAAAAGATGCTACATTAGGTGAGCAATAGTGGAAATGAGCTAAAGCGACAATATTAAACTAACAATTAGATAAATAATATATATATATATATATTCATAATTAAAAGCCACTCAAGATAATATGAGTTTAGGAGATATTGTAATCTAATGTTACAATTAGTAGTTATATCATCAGTTTAGCAGATATTGTTATCTAAGGTTACAGTTAGTAGTTATATCATATTAGAATTAAAGGAATTATAAAATTTAGAAGTGGATTGATATTGATAAAGCCAATTCATTTACAACTGGGGGGGTTTAGACATTTATATAAAGCCGAAGCGGGTTGCTTGTATTCGGGATGCTAGTCGGATCAAAAAACCGAACTTCACCGGGTTCGAAGGCTAGTTCACTGTGCCTGTGAAAATGAACAAAATCTTAGTGGGTTCTCGGACCATAGTTTCGTACAAACACATATGAAACCGCTTACCTTCTAAGATCGAGTCCAACTAAACCCGCTTGAAGTATGGTCAAGTTATCTGAGTCTGGGGAGACAATAATAACAGTGTCCTCCGAGTATGAGTTTCAAGAATCGACATTAATTGTGTCACGCGAACAAAGACATCGGCAACACTCTCGTTTGGTGTTCCGTCAGTGATCGGGGGTGGTTTAATGTCGGGTGAAACAAGATCGGATGCGTATATCTGTCACGTTATTCGCAAAGCAATGATAATTCTGATAATATCTAGTGGTGGGAAATTCTGACAAGACACCAAAATAACTTGGTTTTGGGTTTTTATTTACAACATGTTTAATAAATGGGTCGTGTTCAAGTAGACCAATTTAATAAACAGGCCTTATTCAAGTTGACATGTTTAATCCGTTTAGTTAAACCCGTTGACCCAACAACCTATTTAATTAACATGTTGACCTAACAATTGCGACCCCTTTACCATTTATTACAACCTTTCAACCCATTTCACATGTTTAGCTACCATTTAATCAAACAGGACGACTTGTTAACACATTTACCTACACAACCAAACTTCCCAATCCGTTTAACATGTTTACCACTTGATGACTTGTTTAGATAAACGGGTTAGACTGATGGTGTTTGGGTCACAAATTTAAGTGCGTCCATGTTAGGGTTGATGTCTTTCACACAACACACACACATATATATGGGTTGTGCTCGGGTTAAACAATTCAAACCACTAACTCGAAACCCATCAACTATCTACCCGACACTATTAACACCCCTTAATTGATATCTTAACTCACCTACCAGTTCGATCTTCCACAAGTCTAACACTAATGGGATTTTCTACATTCCTTGATTTGGATAATATGAATCAAAGATTGAATCTTTACAATTGAAGACAGAGTTCAAGAATCTTACTTCCGAAACGGATTGTAACGCCTTGCCTTCGTACGCTCCTAATCCACGTGCGTCCAAGAAACTGTACTCCGGTACTATATTACTTTCAAAACATTTTCGCAACGAAACAAGAATCAGAAACACAAATCAACATAGAGTTAGTACTAGCAAGTTATGATTAGTTTAGATTTGTATTTTGAATCTTATAATCAAAATTTGCAAAATAACCATTAGTCCATAACCATCAAACGTGAATATTCAAGCAAGAAACCAAAATCACTTTCAATAGGATTTCTAAACACTCTTTGATATATATATTACCTTCTATCTTGACTTTGACTGCTTGCAAAGTATATAGAAATAAGACAGAAGGTAATATATATATATATATATATATATAGGGTTAAGTATTTGGTATCGGTACCAGGACCGAACCGTACCAGGTATATTTGGTACTCGTACCCACTTTTTCTGCTTTTCGGTAACTCATCCCTAGTCAAACTACTGGGATTTGTTTGTGTACCTTCTGTTAACTCCATTGACAGCAGCAATAATCTCAGCAGCTTGATAAGCTCTCTGAGTAATTGAAGGCCAAATCCAGCAACTATTTTCACACGCCCCCATTTCCTTCAACCTCAAAGCCGCTCTAACCGTCTGCTTCTTCCCGATTGTCGATAACCCGTTATCGACAGACGTTTTCGCAACCGGGTTCGTATTAATTACCCCCAAACTCTCATATTCCGACTCCCCTGCCCTCACCAAAAAGTACCTACAAAATCCCATCATCAGCTCCCAATTCAACATAAATGTTGGTTTAAACATGTATATTCGATTACCGATTTGTGAGCCGAACCGGGGGCATTTGAAAGAGCCCGCGAGCATCCGCGGAGGGTAAAACGGAGATCGGAATATGTGGAGATTGGTCGGAATCGGGGTGAGGATGGGGGGCAAGGAATGGGGTGATTGTGGCGGCGAGTGAGGCCAGAATGTGGCGGCGATGGATGGGTTTTACGGTAGTTTGTGGAGGCTCAGGGCGGTTTGTGGAGGTGACGACGGTGGTCGGATACGGTGGCGGGGTTTTGCTAGAAGAATATGTTGTCGCTAACATTTTTTTGTGGCGGAAAGTGAAGTAGTGATGGTGGATTGAGTTGGTTTGTTTAGTGTGGAGGGGAAAAATATCAACGGTTTTTTTAAGAATGATGCATTTTAGACCCTCGAGATTTGATTTAATAGTAAGTTTGACCCTTTCAAAGATACAAATAGAATTATATCATAACATTTTCGTTGGTTTCATCTATTGGTGCATGTTTAAGTGACCCGTTGGGGTGTTTAAAAAAATACGAAACCGAATCCGAAATATACGAAAATTCGTATTCGAAATATCCGAAAATTCGGATTCGGATATGGATTTCTATAATTTTCGGATAATCGGATTATCCGATATTAGAAAATTAATAAGTTTTATTAAATATGTATAGTATACGAGCACTATGTTTAGTTTGAAATATAGTAAATAATCGGATTCGGATGTGGATTTATAAAAGTTCATGGTTTTTAACGTTGAAGATTTGGAAAATGGATTATAGGTTTACTTTTAATTTATTCACTAAATGAAATTTTTTTATGAATTCAGATATTCGTTTGAATATCCGAATCTGTATCCGAAATTTTGGATATCCAAAATTTGGGATACGGCTTCGGATATTAATATTCTCTATCCGAAATTTTCGAATATCTGATTTTCGGGTTTCCGAAAACTGGATTATTCGTTTTTGACACCCCTAGTGACCTATGTAAAGGAGAGGGAGGAAGAAATCCATAGGGACGAACCACATGAGGAGGGGAGGAGGACGTGCATCAGTGTACATCCGTAGGACAAACATTAGACCCCGTGACTTCGCTTGTGGGACATCTCTTGTCTCGTCTTTCCTAATATCTTACCCTATCTATTTTTTTATTACATACTAATGTCAATCATTTCGTTTTATCAATTCGATGTTATCATATTTGTAATCTAATTGTACCATTTTGGAAGTGTTATATGCAATACTAGAATTTTGTACAAGTCAGATTGTGAAAGAAAAAATTAACTTAAAATATTAAGCTTGTCAATATATCTATTAAAGTAAAATTAAGCACGGGATATGCTCAAAGGGAGCTAACTAAGGGATTGTTAGCTAATCAAGTTTTGTTTTGCAAATGACATTTGGCTATTACAAACACAAACTAATTTAAAATTCATTATAAAATAAAGATCAAATGAGGTTCATCCTCCCCAAGTGAAACAATAACTTTAGCCAATCCTGCAAAATAGATCAAACACATTCAATATAAAATGATTATTCTTAAAGCTTGGATCAAAAGAAGGCAAGGAAAAGACTACCTATCAAATAAAACTACCATAAACATGAAATTATAAAGTTGTAGTGAAGTCTAAGGGGTGGTGTCTTGGGAGCTTGATCCTCTATTTTTAGGTAGTCTGGGGGGTTGGGCATGACCCATGTTGAGACAATTTTCGAATCCATTTACTTGGTCGGATTTGTACTAACAAGTGTGTAGGAACGGGGGCGTGTCATGTCAAGGTACATGGCATTCAGAATGTTGTGTAGGGACCAAGAAATTATGTCCTGTATTGATGAGGCACGGGGGCGTGCAATGTGGGGCACGATCATGCCTGGACATTCTACGACCACATATTTTTCATTTATCATCATGATTCCGCTCATTTCATCTTCCTTAGGTACTTTGTTCCTAAAATTCAAAGTAAAGCAAATAAGTATATAATCAACTTGAGAATCTAAAGAAACAATCAAAATCAGGGCGTAAATGATATGAAATAGATGTGCAATTATGTGCACGTCAAACAATCCCCATACTTGAACCATTGCTAGTCCTCAAGCATCAATCTAACACGCCCAGTGGAATAGGTAAAAGAGCAACGTAATCTGAAATCATGTCATGATCCCAAGTGCACAAATGGTGCCGGAAGCAGACATTACAAGCGTAACAAGACAACTAGCGTTTTCATTTATATACAACTTCGACCATCACACAAGTTTCAAACGGATGAACAATATACGTATTTTGTGGATGTGCTCGATAAGCCTTAAAAAAACTCACCTAAAACAGGTGGGGAAGAAGACAAGTGTAAAGTTGTTCATAAAATAAACTGTTTCTACTTGTTATGCCACACCATTTCTTTTTATTGTTTAATCCTCAATGGTGCTTCAATCATGTTATCTGAAAAAACATCTATGACACGAGGTTTCAAAAACAACATTTGAAGGGTTTTATTTAAATATTTTTGGGTTTTGAAGTTTTCTAATTTTTATTAGTTGATTCTTGTGTTTATTATTTTTAAAAAGAGTAAATTGCACAAAATATCCTTTATGTTTCCTCAAACTTACAGGTTCCAGCCTTAATGTTTAAAAGTTGCTAAAAACAACCTTTAAGTTTATTTTTGTTGCGGGTTCAATCCTTTACAGCTAACCACGTTATTTTCTTCAGTTAAGTTCCCTCACATGATCAACCAAAATGACGAATATACCCTCACATGTTATGCATGTGAGGGAATTAACTGAAGAAAATAACGTGGTTAGCTGTAAAGGATTGAACTCGCAACAAAAATAAACTTAAAGGCTGTTTTTAGCAACTTTTAAACATTAAGGCTGGAACCTGCAAGTTTGAGGAAACATAAAGGATGTTTTGTGCAATTTACTCTTTTAAAAATATTTGGGATTAAAGATGAGGCTAAAATGAGTTTTGTGTAATGCTTAAATCACAAGACAACGGTCCATTTACCTTCCAACGCTTAAATTGTACATTGCCCTCAATGTGCTAAAACATGCAAAAGAAAACAATAATTGGTAGAAAAAATACCCACAACCACCTACAAACCAAAAGCCCATTCATAAAAGACACAATTTCATTGTTACAAGAACCACCAAGAACATAATGTCTGAGGTGGAGCTTTTGGTTGAGGGTTGGCGCAACAAGGAAGTGTTTAGGCGAGAGAAAGACTAAAATTGCGCCTGACAAATCAAAACCTCCATAAGATAGAAATAACCAACAATCATATGCCAAAAGTAAAAAAGTCAAGAGATTCACATTACTAAAATACTTTGATGTGAAAAGTATATTTAGCGCAAGCGTTAGCAAGTCCCAATCAAGGGTCCAAGCCCAAACTACACTGTTCTACATACTATAGTTAGATTCAATCAGAAGGTACAAATATGGAGCAAGGAAAGCCTTCTACGCTATGGGATCCTAAGTCCTAATCTAAGATCCCCTCCACCTTCCCTTCATTTCGTGTGGGAGTAGAAGGTAGGGGTCTCTGGCTGCAACTGCATCGTGTGGATCACTGCGAGGTCAAGGTGTTATAAAGGGCATTCACCCTCCTTTTTAGCTCTACAACCTCAGTTTGAGTCAACCAAACAATTTGGTGACTGCGGTGATTCTCTATATAGTAAACTACTCGACCTAAACCATTCGGTCAAAATCCAAGAATTAACCTGGTTGTAACTGGTTCACGAGTTGTGCAAAGAGGAGAGTGTTTCATCTGCGTCTTTCTGGTTGGGTCCCGAAACACACTTTTTTCACTTGGCATGCTACAAATTAAAGAATTGTTAAAAGAATAACATAGCAGGGAGGCAGCACAGCCCATGCCTGGTGATGCACGACCTATGCTGGGTAGGGATGAACACGGTATCAGTACTTTCGGCACCGGTACCGAAATACGGGAAAATTGGTACAGGTACCGGTACTGAATACACCGATTTGGTACCGGTACCGAATATACCCGGTACCAAATCCTCATGCCTTATGCTGGGTGTTGCTTTCGTGATTTTCTACTTAGAAATAGTGATTTTCGCCAAAAAAACGTAATATTGCCCAAATGGTTCCTTAAAGACATCATATCTTAGAGTTAGAATATTAGATCTGATATTTGGTATCAATATTTTGAAAGAAAAAAGGTTGAGTGAGAACACCAATGTACAGAAGAAGAGAGTAGTAAAACTTTTTAAAAACCTGAAAAGTGGCCACCATGAGATGTAGAAGCATGAGCAATGGAGGGATCTAAGGTCAAAAGGGGGACTATACCAGAGATTCCTTGCACAAACATGTTTTTGAGGTTTCAAAAGAGGGAGTTAGGTGTTAAAAAAATTAAGCCTAGCTATTGACTTTAAATAAGCAGATAGACAGGGCAGCACGACCTATGCCTTACCTTAGGCATGACTTGTGCCTTCTTCATTTGAGATGATAATTGTATACAAGAGAGACATAGCACAAGAGAGACATAGCGCGTACTCTCTTGAGGATGGTCTGTTTTGGAGTTGTCTTTTTCCAAAATTTTCAAAATTAGACAAATTTGATCCACTTAATTTGTCATGATCCACTTAATCTTTCACAATCTATGTGTAAAAGATGGTCATGAAGATTGAAGATGATAATTTTTGCCTCAATCGGGACTTTGGTGTTATATTTGGGGATTTGCATCCTTCATTCCCATGATTTGTCTTCTTTCTAGCAATCGAGCATAATGTTTTACCAAACACATTGTAAGGTCGCTTCCCAAGTTTCTGGTTAGAGAAAAATTCCTAAAACATCTATAATAACTGGACAACTGGAATTATCAGAAAAGGCTAAGGATGTGTACCCCTTTGACCAAAGTGTGGGTCTTACTAGCATGTCCACCAATTGTTCTCCTTTGGACGGTGCATTTTGCTTGATCCTGTTATCTGTCTGAGTTTGCGATACTTGTTGGATCTCGCCTTGGATGCACTTGATCAAACGTTGACTCAAATTATGAATTCTCAAAATATCACTATCCAATTGAAGAAATGACTCCGTCTAAGGTTACCAAATAATATACCTCTTCGGAAAGTTACCATGATCATAACATAAGAAAACCACCTAAAGGCATTATATATGTAATAATGTGTTTATTAGTGTAATAAGATGAAATAACCCCTATTAAAAGCATCAGTACCCACAAAAATATTAGAAAGTTGCCACGCTCATATCACATGACAACTACCGCAATGATGGAATTAAAATATCAAGTGATAACTTTTGATAATGGGTTTGACCCACTAATCGCTATGGGTCTTTTGGCTTGATGATATCTCCTCAAAGGTAGTGACAATGTGTTAAACCAATTCTTTGCAATTCAAGTATACATCATTTCCTTATAAAGCAAGAGCTTTTAAAATCAAATCCATGAATTACACCTTCTCACCCTCTCCTAAGCAGTTAACAAGTTACAATCTTCATAGACATAGACAACAGAATGTTTAATCAACAAACACAAAGTTAGTAACTTGTTTTAACGGTTTTAAAAACCCCACTTTCAATGAATAAAGTTCATCACTCAAAGTAACCAACACTAACCAATTTAAAATCCATCACCTAAATCAAAGATCAAATTAGGCTCATCATCCTTAAGTGAATGAAGAACTTTAGCCAATGATGGCAAATACATTAAACGCGTTCAAACTTGAGACATTCTTGATAAAAATTACAATACTTCAATGTTAAATGAGTGTATTTCAACTTCGATCAAAGAAAGACAAGGAAATTACTAACTGCTGTTTAAATTACCAAAAACACGAAATTTCCAAGTAGCAGTGAAGTCTAAGGGTGGTGTCTTGAAACGGATCTTGATCCTCTATTTATAGGCAATCTTAAGGGTTGGGCACGACCTGTGCCTAGTGAGGCACAACCCCATGTTGAGACAAATTCAAAATCCACTACCTTGATCAGATTCATACTGACAAGTGTATAGATACGGGGGTATGTCGTGTGGAGGCACCGGGCGTGTCGGACCCCTGGCACGGGTTGTGGAAGTTTGGACATGGGGACTTAGGGGGCAATAAATTTGTCGTAGACCCTATGTGACCACCTTTCTTCATTTTTTGTCGTGATTCTGCTCGTTTGGTTTGTCTAAAGGTGTTTTGTTTCTTAAAACTAAAATTACCTAAATACGTATCTGATTCCAATGAAACTATCAAAATTTGATGTGTAATTATGTGCACATCAAGTTACTCTTTTTTAAACGGGCAACTAAATCACCGGAAAAGCATCCTGGGATGCCCTCAATCGAGCAAATGCATCCCCTCCTCTATAATGGTCAGAGTTGGACCATAGCTGAGCCACCTAGCCACCGGTTCCGAGGAAAACCCGCCTGCCCGAAGGCCCACTGCGTAAAACCCGATTAGGCTCGGTTTTGAACTGGAGATCTCTAGAGAGGCCTAGTTCTAAACATTATTGTCACCACCAATGTCCTTCAGAGTGATGCTAGTGGATTTGAACTTGGGACCTCAATGAGAGAAACCAAATGATTAACCATTAGAGCCACTTATTAGAACGTACATCAAGTTACTAACCCGTGAATATATGACATCATCTAGTGTGGACCCTAATTAGGTCATGAAATGAGAATAGAAAAGAGAAGAAGAAAGGAGTGACTTTACCAATTTTTGTAGTCTTTTTCCACATTAATTGAAATTAACATGGGTAGCTAAATTAGCAAGGACAGTGGTATTAATAGCATTCCGCAAAAAAAAATATATTACAATGTTTATCTATTCATCTACCCATTCTTCTAATCAATAGTTACATGTCAATGGTGGTTTATATACGACCATCAATTATACATATTTTCATGCATATTTAACCCTGTTTTTGGCACTTTTGAGGCATTGTCATTAGAAACACTACCGAAATCATTTGTATTTATAAATGCAGTTTTAGATGCTCCAGATGAAAAGAAGCGAAAATGAAGCTAAAACCTAGAAATTAGAAGACCCAACATGGTCGTGTACAATATGGGCATGACCATGCTCTTATCCTCAAAGAAAAGATAAAGAACTAGAAGATGCACGCCCCTACCAGGCTGTAGGCACGATCGTGCATCACCCAAGAAGTCAACAATTATGAAGAGGCACGACCGTGCACACACTAGGCACGACCATGGAAGAAAATGACAAACTTCCGAAGCTTCAAGACTAGAAAAGGCAGACAAAACTAAAGACCTTGTTCGACACATTTTCAGGCACAACCATGCACAAGTATAGGCACAACCATGCCTATAATGGGCAAGGATACAAGATCAGAGATTTTGTCAGGAATGGCCTTGCACAAGGATAAGCACGACCCTACACAAGTATAATACACGACCGTGCACTACAGGGCACGAGCGTGCAAATCCACCAAACAACGACCTATAAATAGCAATCCTTGCAGCCTAAGTCAAGCATCTCATTCTATCCCATCCTTCCTCATATCTCTCCTACATAGTTTCTCATCCAAAGAGCTTCCACATTCATCGTTAGAGCTTGGGATCTCTCCAAAAATCCACATGTAATAGCCGAGAGAGAGAGAGAGAGAAAGAGACTTTATTCATTCGTATTCAAGAAGTTCTTAGTTTTTACACTTGTTCATCATGATCCATTCCATGTTCATTGGTTCTTAACAAACTTGTATGGCCATTTGTCACACCTCACATTCCACATGCGAGGTTTTACCGCGAGGCATGCGACTGACCAGGATCTAGCCACTAATCATGTTGAACCAATTATTAAAGTTATAAAATCATCACAATCAACATGATTAGTAATCAAAGTTCAAAAGTGCAAAACAAAGTTCAAGTTAATAGTGGAAGCAAATTTTAAAATCCAGAAAAAAATCAAAAACCACAAGTTTATGGCATAAATAGAATGTAAAGTTTGATGACCCACAACACTCCTCAAATTGCAAGCCTCCGTGCAGCTATACCAAACGCCTTGCAAAGCATGCGATAGTGTGTCAACATAAAGTTGGCGAATTCACAATTTTAGTTAAACATAAAGTATAAGTTAAGCTCACATGCAACAGAGTTATAAACCATGACTCAGGTAGCTAACCATCATCAAGACAACTAAACTGTGTGTATCGAAAGCTGACGTTATAGTTTTTGTGCCCTCATCAATGTTTGCCCGCATTGATGTAATGAAAAGGTCAATAGTTCACGCCCGGGAACCCAACCCGATGTGAGATTTTTCAAATCTAATAGCGCTATCAACTAATACCCCGCCTGCCAACCCGACATGCTAATCGGTAAAATGTGTAGGGACTTTAGATAGAGTTTGTGTTTAGTTAAGTGTACTATTCCCACATCGAAGGATAGTAGAGTATGTGTGATCCCAAACCAAGGGTACCATATGTGTTTACCAAACCAAGGAAGTAAGTGTTTTATCCAAAACCAGGGATGCATGCTTTTAGAAAAGGGTTGTGAACTCACCTTAGTTTGCTCTGCTAGAATATTAAATGATTTGTAGTAGCAGTGATCGACCACGTCCTGCTATGGTTATCATTTTAGTTAAATTGTTCACACTTAAATTCTACACGTAACTACCACATAATATACAACGCGTTGACACTTAGTTATCTGTTCGTGTGGTTATGAGTAGGTGTACCTCTGATATTATGTATTACACTTACTTAAGTTTTAATCATGCATAGAAACTTTATATCTACTAACACAACTAATAACAAACACAAACATCATGTTTTAGCTTACACGGTTTCATATCAGTTTTAGATCTGTTTTTTAGAATTTATTTAAAATACTATATGGTCTAGAAAAATTATGATATTCTTATGAGACGTGCCATATAGTTCACTTATATATATATATACACATATATATACATACATATATATATACATACATACATATACATACACACACACACACACACATATATATATATATATATATATATATATATATTCTCAAGACCTGCATGTTTACTGAAAAATTAATCAAACTCATTTTGCACACAAGATTCATATTCGTCGCATTCAATTGTAGTTTACGGTAAAATTTATTTAAAAATCCTCGTAAATCCTTTTAACGAATTCTACAAATTCTACAGGAAAATGTAGCCTTCACCTGTGTTTCCGTTTTAATCTTTTAAAATATAAAAACCCGTCAAAAAATTATGATTCTAGTGGGGTTTGAAAGCATTTCCTAAAACTACATCTTATACTCAAGAACCGCACATTTTTGTTAAGTTTTGACCATGTTACACCCGACACAGGTCGGTTGTGAAAATCTGATCAGAACCTGTTTGACATCAACTTACGATTAAAACATGTTTATGACTCTTTAACCATGATTTTCAAAAAATATAACCTCCACAACATCACATACAAAAGTTTAGCGTCAAGTTTTATCATCAACATCATGTATAATCGAAACCCTAGCATGCGTATGAGATCATAAAATTACTAGACTATCAAAAATTATTATACAAATATCAAGAATATGTTATTATCAAACTCTAACACATGTAATCCATGTTTTCATGCATTCAAGATTCCATGAAATCAACAAAACTCAGCCATCAATCAACAAGTTATGTGTGTGTATGATAGATTACCTAGGGATTTAGAGACGGAGATCAAAAAATCCTGATAACAGATGAGTTTCCTTGCTTCTTCGTTGAGTTATCTTGAGAGAGAGAGGGGGGGAGTACGATCGTATGGGAGGGTGGGGCGACCTAGGGTGTGTTATTATTAAAACATGTTTCGAATTTTATTTTGTTAAATGACACTTCAAGTCTCTCAAATTCCAACCCTTAGAAACTTGCATAGAAAGTCATCATTCCAATTTTATTATTTCACACATTAGACCCCTAAGTCTCTAGACTTTGAACTTGCATGAAAAGTTAATACATCAACTTTATGTTTTATGACAAGACTAGTCCTTCAAGTGTCAAAACCTTGAAACTTGTGTAGGAAGTTAACCGAGTTATCTGTAACATCCGTCAAAAACGGATTTACCAAACCCGCTCCGTTTAGCAACCGAACAGTCAGTCAAAATTTTCGTTGCGAATTAAATGCCCAAAATATTTTTAAACGATCCGTAATCAATTATTATACGGGAATATATATTTAGTTTTTGAAAAACTGTCAAAAATCGCAAAATAAAAATATTATACCTCTGCCGTGTTTCGAACCCGGGTCTGTACCGATTCGGAAAAGCCTTATCGCACATCACACAAACCACTGCGCCACTTGCTTTGTTTGTTAAATAATGAAATCATTTATATCATAAAGTAACGTTACGAATTCAAAACCGGCGCCCAAACAGTTCAGTCGTCGGAATCCCGGAAATCTCGCGAGTCTTAACTACAATTTACGTTATAACGTAAACCATTAACCAGACATCGGTTATAACCGATGATTGAAGTCCGCGACCAAACCATAACCGCCGGAGTTTTTATGATATACGAACACAGTCGGAAATCAGACCAATTCTTCAACGTTTTCCCCTATAAATTCACTCTCAACCCATTGCAAACCTTTTCGCTCAAAACCACACTTTTCCTCGGCGTAATTCCACTCGCCGGAACTTTTCTGTTCGTCGCCGGAAAACCGACTTCCCCATTGCCGAGCCTTGCTGAGCCTCTGAAGCTTATACCGGAGATACCCATACTCTTTCCAAGCTTTCCGGAGACTTGCTGCTGCAAGACACCTGACGCCGGAGTTGAATTCTGTCGCCGGAGTTTCTGCCGGAAAACAGAGAGTCCAGTCGGTATACTTCTCCGCCCAATTTCTTTTCCTTTTCACATTTATCTCACCGTAACGAACTGAAAAACACTAATAAACCGATAAAACTTTGAACCAGTCGATTTTCCGAACTCTGGTTATATTTCAGTGAAGAAGACGATATATTTCCGTATGTTATAAGTATAATATAAATCTGGATATTAATCGGGTTAGACACACAGTCCAGCGGTGGACTGTGTGCACATATAAAGCAAAGGTCTCGAGTTCGAATCCCGTCCCACACACGATGCCTTAATAAAAATCATTTTTGTTAAACTGAACCGGAGTCGTCACAGTTATATGTTAAGTATATTAATAATCGGAATAATAACCAAGTTAGACACACAGTCCAGCGGTGGACTGTGTGTTTGTTTATATCACTGGTCACGAGTTCGAGTCCGGTCTTCTGCACCGACTCGGACAATTATCTCTTCTTTTTAAATAAGGCAGAAAAGGAAATATCTAATTTGTATTTAAGTATAATAAAAATCGAATTATATAACATGTTAAACACACAGTCCAGCGGTGGACTGTGTGTTAGTTTAAGCCACAGGTCCCGGGTTCGAGACCTGTGGAGCGCACCGCCGAATTGACTTAAAACTATTTTTGAAATAAAATGATTTTCGATTTAAACTAATTAATATATATATATAATTAAAATCAGATTTATAACGGGTTAGACACGTAGCTCAGTTGGTAGAGCTGCGTGCACGCGTACGGGAGGTCTCGGGTTCGAGCCTCACTCAGCGCACTTGTATTCCGAATTGAACCGGTCAACGGTCAGGTCAACTGTCAGTCAAACGGTCAACGGTCAGAAAAAAAATCAATTTTTTTATTATTTTTATTTAATTATTTTAATTAAAAATCAATTAAAAATACTTAAAAATAACATTTTTAAGGTTAGAAAATAGCCTCAAACTCACGAAAATTCACCCAACAATCCTACTAAAATAGATTAATAAAATCCGTTTACTTACCAAACCATAATGCGATTTATCTAGGTTAATCTCACTCGTGGTTAAAACCACTTCGCGTACATTCAACATCAACAACCGAACGCACCCACTTTGAGTGAATCTTACAATTCCCCCTTTTAAATTACACGTTTTGGGGTGTGTCATGTGTTATGAAAATAATTAATTTATTTATTTAAACTTGTGCCATACCACATCATGACTTAAACTTAGATTGTTTTATTGTTGTGATTTACTTATATTCCTTTTGTCAAATTATATGAAACTCATACATTAAGCCCATCAGTTCCTTGTGGGAGACGAGTAGAACATCGCGTGCTTCAATTCAAATTCATTATTGTTCATGTGTGTATCATTGAGTTTATATTGTTTGTAGTTGTGTCATTCATATTATCATGTTTATGCAATTCATTCATCAGGCCCCTCAGTTCCTCGTGAGAGACGAGTTGAGCATCGCGTGCCTCTAATTATTCCATTATTGTTCATGAGTGTTTCATTTAATATCTTATGATTGTTGATTAAGTTACATCTAATTTTACTCATGTTTGGTTGTGCACATATTTCATAATCAATTTAAATAAATTTGTTCAAATGTTTTCCATAGGATTCACTCGCCAACATTATGTTGATCCAAAAACCTTTTTACACATGATACAGGTGAACAGGTTGAAGCAAGGAAAACATAGGATATGCCTTAGAAGAGAACAAAGAAGTTTAGATTGTTAGATAGATCATGTTGTAACATTTATTGTAGATTTCCATTTAATTTGTATTAATGAATATGAAACGCTTAATAAATGTCATGAGCTTTGATGATAACCCAATCATGCCCCGATCACCTTTTCCGCTGCGGGTCGGGGTGTGACATTATCTTGTATCGAAAGTTATTCCAAATAACTTTGCGTTATGACTAGATACATCTCTCATGTTTCTAAACTTTACCATTTGTATAGAATGTTTACGAACTATATCGTGTGTTATGACTTGTATATTAACATGATCACACGTATGAATATCCACAATTCATGAGTATAAAAGTACGTAAAAGTTTTAGGTAAAAGTGTTTGGTGTTAACATGAAAATAGAGGATGTCATATTATCCCCAAGTTGAAAGAAATTTCGTCCTGAAATTTAGCAATTAGTGCTGAAAGAAGTTAGTGCATTTGATAATTTCCCGGGTGTCACATCATCCCCAAGTTGAAAAGGAATTTCGTCCAGAAATTTAGTAGTAGTTTCAGCATTTCGTGTAACATTTTTGAACAATTGGGGATACTTACGCATCATTTGATCTTCACGCTCCCACGTGAACTCCGGACCACGTTTCGAGTTCCAACGAACTCGAACGATGGGATCTTGTTGTGTTTAAGAGTTTTGATTTCTGATCCATGATTTCAACGGATCCTTCAATGAACTGCAACTTATCATCGATTTTCAGTTCTTTGAATGGAACTACAAGTGTCTCATCGGATAAACACTTTTTTTTAAGTTTGAGATATGAAAGACGTCTTGTACTCCATTGAGTTCCTCGGGTAGATCAAGTCTATAGGCCAATAGGCCTACTCTTTCTATGATTTTGAATGGTTCAATGTACCACGGGTTTAATTTTCCTCGCTTCCCAAAGCGAACCACACCTTTCTAAGGTGAGACTTTCAACAAAACCATATCACCCACTTGGAATTCCAATGTTTTTCTACATTTATTAGCATAACTTTTTTAGCGATCCGTGTTGCCGTTATACGGTTTCTTATCTGAACAAATTTCTCAAAAGTTTCAAGTGCAAGTTCAGGACTGGTAATTTGACTGTCTCTGAGTTCAACCCAACAGAGAGGTGAGCGGCATTTCCATCTATACAACGCTTCAAATGGTGCGACCTGAAGAGACGAGTGGTAACTACTATTGTAGGAGAATTCCACCAAGGGTAGGTGCCTGTAACGATACCGATACCTACTACTGAAAGATTAACATGGATCATATGACACCCTAGGCAAATCCCACATCGATCGTGGCTAGGAGATATTCTTGGTTCATAAGACATTCCCCACCTCTTAAATCACCAACGCGTTTTGGGCTTAGTTGGCTGTGGAGCACATGAAAAGTCCACAATTAAGTGTGCTCAAGTGGGAGTAGTACTAGGATGGGTGTCCTCCTAGGAAGTCTCCATCGGGCCAACCAAAAACAAATCCGTGAGTTCCTTGATGGACAACCCATTGGGGGCAAAGCGGAGAATATTGGTGGTGCGAGGGGCCGAATGTTAGAGTGCCTCTCCCAACTGTTACCAAAATCGATTACACAGGCTCAAAGCATGTCTTCAAGTGTTTGGATGGTACATTCATTTTGACCATCGGTTTGAGGATGCTAGACTGTGCTCATATCCAAGCGTAAGCCTAATGATTTTACATCGATTGCCAAAGATGAGATGCAAAATGAGAATCACGATCGGAGATGATTGAAATTAGCACTCCTTGTCGAGTGACGAATTCCGTCATTTAATGCTAGCAAGTTTTCCGTACTTGTCTGTTTCTTTGATTGCAAGGAAGTGAGCAGATTTAGTTAGGCGATCCACGGTCACCCAGATGGTGTCAGTCCTGCTTTGAGTCTTGGATAACCCAATGATGAAATCCATGGAATTTGTTCTCATTTCCACATCGGTAGTTCTGGTTGTTGAAGCAAACAAGATGGCTTCTGGTATTCGATTTTGACCCTAGCACAGGTCAAGCACTTACTCACATAAGTTGCCACATTAGTTTTCATGTTTGGCCACCAAAATAGGGCCTTTAGGTCATGATACATGTTGTCAGATTTGGGGTAGACAGAATATCGAGACTTGTCTGCTTCGTCCCTCACAAGATCTCTCAAGTTCCCATACAGGGGGGGACCCATATTCGCTCCATGAAATAGTGAATACCGTCTGATTTTGTTTCGAGTTGTTTTCCCATGCTCCGCATGGATTTAGCTTGAAGGTTCTCCTCCTTCAATGCTTCGGGATAAGGAGTACATATTTGATCAGGAAGGATGGAATGAATGGTGAGTTGTAATGCTCGAACTCGTTTAGGTTTGGTTTCTTTTCGGCTGAGGACATCAGCTACCACGTTAGCATTACCCAGATGATATCAGATAGCACAATTATAATCATTTATGAGTTCGGCCCAACGATGTTTTCGCATGTTTAACTCCTTATTTTGACATTGGTGATCAAGTACTTTTAAAAGTATCACCGTGGAAGGGAGTGGTTCGTTTTGGCCAGAAGGGCAAGCTAGCACCACGCTACGTAGGACCTTTCAAGATACTCGAGAGAGTAGGTCCTGTAGCATACAAGCTTGACCTACCAGAAGAGCTCAACAGAATTCATCCCACATTCCACGTATCAAACTTGAAAAAGTGCCTCGCCGATGAAAACCTCCATATTCCTCTAGAAGACATTCAAGTCGATGAATCGATGCACTTCGTTGAAAGACCCGTGGAAATCATGGACTTCGGAGAGAAGCGTTTGAGGCGAAGTCGTATTCCAATTGTCAGGGTACGTTGGGAGTCAAAACGAGGACCCGAGTTTACTTGGGAACGTGAAGACTCAATGCGCGAAAAATACCCGCATCTTTTTCCGGTTACCACTACTGCTTAAATTTCGAGACGAAATTTCTAAAAGTAAGGGATACTGTAACATTCGTCGTAAAACGGGTTTCAAAACCCGCTTCGTTTAATAATCAAATATTCGGTTAAAAGTTCGTTGCATATTTATTTTTCCGGTTATTTTAAATATCTCTTAGTTAATAAATATTTTAGAATTTAAAAACCATAATTAATAAATAAAACAAAAAGTAAGTTAAATTAATCATTAATAATAAATCAAAAAAATAAAATAAAAATAAACAGGGTAGCCGGGTCTCGAACCCGGGTCTCCGACTTATACACACACAGCTTTCACCACTACACTACACACACATTTGTGATTAAAACTGAAAACGATTAAGTTTTATATAAAGATTCGCATATCACCTGTTTGAATCGCGACTGTAACCGCCAACTTCAATCAAGCAATGTTTGTTTTTAGAACGGAAAACAGTTACGATTTCGAAATCAAAATCGAATTAAAACTCCAAACCGTTCAAAGTTGAAATCATCAACCCGTAAATCAAGCTTCGAAACGGAAATCCTATGATTAGGATTCACTATAAATACCGACGAAAGACTCGCTCAATCTTTTCGAAAACTCACGATAATTCCCTCTGATCGAAGTCTTGTCCGCCGGAAAGCAGCTGCACCAGCCGGAAACTCTCGCCGGAAATCGCAAATCAGAGTCGACGAAAACTTTGCCGGAAATCTGAAGAAACTCTCTGTTTTGGTATATCATGTTACTTAATCTTTTTATTCAATCTAATATAAGTTTATTGGTCAATTCAGCAAAACAGTCGGGATCACTGTTCTGTGTTTGTTCTTGGTGAAGAAGATGAAGCTTAAGTTGTATACTAATATAATTAAAAACGGGTATTTAACTGGGTTAGACACACAGTCCAGCGGTGGACTGTGTGCAATTACAAAGCACACGTCCCGAGTTCGAATCGCACACGTTTCCGATTTTCTGAAATAAAGCCAACACTTTTTAAAACTTATTCAGATCAATTCACAGTATATATATAAAATGAATATAATCCAGTGTTTATGCAGATTAGACACACAGCCCAACTGGTTGGGCTGTGTGCACTCGAACCACAGATCCCGAGTTCGAGTCCGGTTCTGTAATCAGTTTCGGCCATATTAAAACCTTTTTAATAAAAACTAAATAAGGTTAAAGCTAGTTAGTATATATATATAATTAAACAGAGAATATTTCGGGTTAGACACGTAGCTCAGTTGGTAGAGGTGCGTGCACGTATACGGAGGTTACGGGTTCGAACCTCACTCGCCGCCTGAATTTCATGTTATCCGACCGTCAGACCCGGTCAGACCTGACAAAGTCAACATATTTTTTTTTAAATTTTGTTTTCACTTTTTACTTATTAAATCGAAAGAATTATTTAAAAATACTTAAAAATAAGATTTCCTAAGGTTAAAGATTTGCAATAAACTCATAAAAAAATAAATCTAAAAATCTCATTAAGAGCACTAATTAAAAATATTAATCCCAAATAAAATTATTTATTTATCGAATTATTTCATTATTATTTAGGTTAGTTTTCCCTCGTCGGTTGAATCTTAAATTCGTGCTCAATCATCATTACCAAGGAACGCAACCACTATGAGTGAACCTCTACCAATTCCCCGTTTTAATCATGTTTTTGGGTGTATCATGTGTCGTACTATTCTTTTATTTTATTTAAACACTTGTGCATACATCATATCCGTGATCAAATGTGTATTGATTGTTTTGTGAATTATATGTAGATTGAATTTATCATTTCAGTGCATGCATTTCTTTAGGCCCATCAGTTCCCCGTGGGATACGGGTTGAGCATCAGGAGCCTCATTAGATCGGCTCTGTTTGATTGAGCCTTGATCTCAAATACATCATCATTCATGTCATATACTCATCCAAAGTGGTTTGTGATTGTTTACATATATATGTTTGCTCACATGTGATTAATGCACGAATTTTCTTTAATAAATAAAACAAGAAATTAGATAAAATGTTTTATCAAGGTTCACTTGCCAACTTTTGTTGACCCAAAATCTCCCCTGTTTTACACATGATACAGGTGATCCAGCTGAGACAAGAAACACTTAGGATGGCCTAGAAGAATAAACAAGCTAATGCTGTGGAATAAATATATAGTTTCATTTTCCTTTGTAATTGTATGGATTTTGTTTTTGGATATTTAAGTTTGTAATTTGAATTTAATAAATATGAAACATGTAAATATCATGAGCTTTGGTGATATCCCAATTATGCCCCGACTTTTATTCCGCTGCGGGTCGGGGTGTGACAGATTGGTATCAGAGCTTGTGACTATAGGGATATAGGATAGGTTATTAGACCCTTAGAGCCTATACTATAGTTGATTAAATTTTAATTGTTTATGCGTTACATTCAAAATTCATGATGTGTATATGTTTCATGTTTATTTTCACACCCAATATTATGCAAGCACGCTCACAAATACATGTTATTATGCAATGCTCATCATAATTCATATCCTCATAACATATCATATCTATGAGAGCACACACCTCACGATTTCCATGATTTTTGCAATGATTTTTTATTTTCAAATCACATCAAAGTGAGTTCTCATGACGGGCATGTAGTAACTGGAAGGGTACGAGTACCGGTAGTCGGAACGTCCTGTCTAGGCTTGGCATTCGTATAAATCCAAAATAAAGGACCAGTTTGCCTACCTGGGGACTAACGATGAGAGTACGAAGGACCTATTAGGCCAAAGCATGCTATACCAAACGTCGTGTAAACTAACCCCACTTTGAGTTGTCATTGTGTCTACACCTGGACACCCTCCTACCATACATCTCGCAATCATGTTTTACAATAGTCATGGGGGCCCACATGACTACACAGGCAATGGTATGGGGGACATTTGGAGGCCCAAACATGAGCAAACCCAAGACATCCTATGGATGTAGTTAAATTATTGTCAGTTATGTTGTTTTTCATTCTTTTTACGACACATGACACCTAGAAAATTCTTAAACTCACAATCTTCCTATGTATGTTCCTGTAGATGTCGGCTAGGCAATTACGTGAAGGTAGAAAGTCAGGAAAGTCAAAAGAACGCTTGGCCACACAAATCGCTAAACAAATGGCTGCTGTACTTCCTGACATCGTGCTTCAAGTTCAACAAGCTCTCACCGCTAATCCCATCAACCCTCCCAACCAAAAAGACCAGGGCGTTGCCAACCCTCCTTCCAAAACCCCCAAGTACACCTACAAACACTTCAAATCCTGCGATCCCCCAAAATATGAAGGGACCGAAGGTGTTACCGCCCTCCTTCACTGGTTTGAAGAAATGGAAAACACTTTCCTCAATTGCGATTGTCCCGAGGACCGTAAGGTACGTTACGTGGTTGGAAGACTGTTTGGGGTAGCCCTTACCTGGTGGAACACGGAAAAGGGTAAGCGAGGAGTTGAAGATGCCATGGCCTTAACATAGGAAGAGTTAAGGGAACTTATGACAAGACGTTTCTGTCCAAGAAGCGAAATCAAAAAGCTCGAAGACGAATTCCATGCACTGAAACAAAAGGAAGGAGACCACACTTCATATAATAAGAGATTTCTAGAGTTGAACCAGAAGATCCCCAATTTGTTCACCCCCTTGTACCGCTTAGTTGAACACTACATTCGAGGCCTCCCCTCGAAAATCCAAGATTCGGTTTTAAGCACTTCGCCTGCAACACTTGAAGCCGCAATGGAGTTAGCTATAGAACTCACTGAGAATCGCATTCGAAATGGAAAATTCAAAGATGAGAAGAAGAAAGCACCCATTGAGACCCCAACTCCAAACCACCTCGTCTCATCCTCGAAGTTTGCTGGTAAGAGGAAGCGAAATAGCAAGAATTTTGCTGTCACTCAAACCAACCCTCCTATCACTGCTGCACCAATCACCCAAATTGCTCCTCCAGTTGCACCATTCAAAAAGCCATATACTGGCCCACACCCAAAATGCAACCGCTGTCAATACCATCACCCTCCCGAAAATCCCTGCCAACATTGCACAAGTTGTGGCCGTGCGGGTCACACCATCCAAACCTGTCGTACCCTTCAATGAATGAACCACAATCAACCTCCAACCCAAACCCAAAGTCAGATAGTGGGCCAAGCCCAACCACCCTTACTTCTACCACCTGCACAACATGCAACCCAACCTTACTACCAACCCAACTACCCCATGTTGCAATCCATGCGAGCCTGTTTCAATTGTGGGGACCCAAACCACTTCAGGAACACTTGTCCACGCCTAGTGAACATCATCCATGCCCAAGCTCAAGCGAACCCGGTAAACCAAGCTAACCAAGCTCCTCCACCTGCCAGAGGAAGAGCTTTCAATATCAATACCAACAAGCCAGGGCTGACAACAACGTAGTCAATAGTACGTTTCTCATCAATGGTAGTTATGCATCCATATTATTCGATACTGGTGCGGATAAGAGCTTTGTGTCCATAGAATTCGAACCTATCCTCGACCAACCTCGTGTTAATCTCATCGAATCTCTAACGGTGGAAGTTACTGACGGAAAACCCGTTTCATTAAATTCTATTATACGCAATTGCACTCTCACCCTAATGATCACGATTTTCCAATTGACCTCATTCCTATGAAGTTGGGAAGTTTCGATGTTATAATCGGTATGGACTGGCTCACCAGCATCACGCTGAAGTGGTGTGCCATGAAAAATTCATTCGCATTCCCCTTGCAGACGGTCAGACACTACATATTTTTGGGGAAACCCCTTCGAAAGGACTCAAATTAATGTACTGCCTTCAAGCCCGAAGATATCTCCGCAAGAACTATGTCGCATTCCTAACTCACATCGTCAAAAGGGAAACAAGGAGAGGAAACTCGAAGATATCCCAATTGTGAAGGAATTCCCACAAGTCTTTCCCGACGACATTTCAGGACTTCCTCCTGTGCGAGAAGTCGAATTTCGCATCGATCTTGTACCTGGCGCTACACCAATCTCAAAATCTCCTTATAGGTTAGCCCCATCCAAAATGCAAGAGCTGGCCAGTCAACTGCAAGAGCTGACTGACAAAGGATTCATACGTCCTAGCTCATCGCCTTGGGGTGCACCTGTTCTTTTTGTGAAGAAGAAAGATGGAATGTTTCGCATGTGCATTGATTATAGAGAACTCAACAAGTTAACGGTTAAAAATCGCTATCCATTGCCTCGCATTGATGACCTCTTAGACCAACTTCAAGGCGCCACCTGCTTTTCAAAATCGACCTTCGTTCTGGTTATCATCAGCTCAGAGTGCACGAAGAAGATATCCCAAAAACCGCCTTCCGGACTCGTTATGGTCATTACGAGTTCATGGTCATGCCCTTCGGTTTAACCAACGCCCCCGCTGTCTTCATGGATTTAATGAATAGGGTATGCAAACCCTACCTCGACCGTTTCGTCATAGTCTTCATCGACGACATCCTTATCTACTCCAAGTCCAAATCCGATCATGAGCGACACCTTCGACTCATCCTTACACTCTTAAGGACTGAAAAGCTTTACCTAAGTTCTCAAAATGCGAATTCGGTTAGGAGAAGTACAATTCCTTGGACATGTCGTCAATGACAAGGGAGTTCATGGTCGATCCTTCAAAAATCAAGGCAGTACAGGAATGGCAAGCGCCACGTACCCCTACCGAAGTTAGGTCATTTCTTGGTTTGGCTGGTTACTATCGACGCTTAATTGCCAACTTTTCCCGTATCGCTGTACCACTCACGGCCTTGACTCATAAAGGAAAACCCTTCATTTGGGGACCTAAGCAAGAAGTTCCAAACTCTAAAGCAAAAACTTTGTGACGCACCTATCCTCACACTCCCTGAGGGTTGCGATGACTTTGTGGTATATTGCGCGCATCAGGGCAAGGGCTAGGCTGTGTATTGATGCAAAGAGGAAAAGTGATAGCCTATGCCTCTAGGAAACTCAAGGTTCACGAGAAGAATTACACCACCCACGACCTGGAACTTGGAGCCGTTGTGTTCACTCTCAAGATATAGAGACATTACCTCTACGGTACCAATTTGTGAAATATACACTGACCACAAGAGTCTCCAACATATCTTCAACCAGAAAGAGTTAATATGAGGCAACGAAGATGGGTCGAACTTCTCAACGACTACGACTGTGAAATTCGGTATCATCCTGGCAAGGCAAACGTGGTGGCCGATGCGCTCAGTCGAAAAGGTTATGCGAACTCCATTCGTCTTCTATGTTCGTAAATCATAACCGACATCAAAGATCGAATCCGGGCAGCTCAACATGTTTCTGTAACAGAAAATGACGTACGCGATGAGCTGTCATGTGGAGCTGAACTAAAAATCGAAACCAAATCTGACGGTATTCTATACTATTTAAACCGCATATGGATTCCTGATCACGATAACCTTCATGATTTCCTCATGAATGAGGCGCACAAAACAGATACTCTGTACACCCAGGAGCTGACAAGATGTATCAAGACCTACGATACACCTACAGGTGGCCTGGCATGAAAAAGGATATCGCTGTTTTTGTTTCCAAGTGCCTTACCTGTTCCAAAGTAAAAGTGAACATCAAAGACCTTCAGGACTTCTAGTCCAACCCGAAATACCTGTATGGAAGTGGGAAAACATAACCATGGATTTCATTACCGGGTTACCTCGCACCTCCAGTGGGTATGACACCATATGGGTAATAATCAATCGTCTTACAAAGTCATCTCATTTCATTCCGATTCGCGAGGACTTCAAGAACGAGAACTTAGCTCGTATCAACATCAGCGAGATCGTAAGCCGTCATGGTGTACCATTAAGCATCATTTCAGACCGTGATGGTCGTTTCACTTCACGAACATGGCGAGCCGTACCAACCGCTTTGGGTACACGATTAGACCTCAGTACCGCTTTTCATCCTCAAACTGATGGTCAATCTGAACGCACCATCCAAACCCTTGAAGACATGCTACGAGCATGTGTCATAGACTTCAAAGGGAACTGGGACGCTCACCTACCATTAGTTGAGTTTTCGTACAACAATAGCTATCATTCAAGTATCGGTATGGCTCCTTTCGAAGCCCTATATGGTCTAAGTGCCGATCTCCAGTATGTTGGCACGAAATTGGGGAAGCGCAAATCACCGGACCAGAATTAATTCAAGAAACAACCGACAAGATCCATCAAATTCGAAACAATCTTCTAGCGGCTCAAAGTCGTCAAAAGAGTTATGCTGACAAACGACGAAAGCCCTTGGAATTTGACATTGGTGATCAAGTACTTTTAAAAGTATCACCGTGGAAGGGAGTGGTTCGTTTTGGCCAGAAGGGCAAGCTAGCACCACGCTACGTAGGACCTTTCAAGATACTCGAGAGAGTAGGTCCTGTAGCATACAAGCTTGACCTACCAGAAGAGCTCAACAGAATTCATCCCACATTCCACGTATCAAACTTGAAAAAGTGCCTCGCCGATGAAAACCTCCATATTCCTCTAGAAGACATTAAGTCGATGAATCGATGCACTTCGTTGAAAGACCCGTGGAAATCATGGACTTCGGAGAGAAGCGTTTGAGGCGAAGTCGTATTCCAATTGTCAGGGTACGTTGGGAGTCAAAACGAGGACCCGAGTTTACTTGGGAACGTGAAGACTCAATGCGCGAAAAATACCCGCATCTTTTTCCGGTTACCACTACTGCTTAAATTTCGAGACAAATTTCTAAAAGTAGGGGATACTGTAACATTCGCCGTAAAACGGGTTTCAAAACCCGCTTCGTTTAATAATCAAATATTCGGTTAAAAGTTCGTTGCATATTTATTTTTCCGGTTATTTTAAATATCTCTTAGTTAATAAATATTTTAGAATTTAAAAACCATAATTAATAAATAAAACAAAAAGTAAGTTAAATTAATCATTAATAATAAATCAAAAAAATAAAATAAAAATAAACAGGGTAGCCGGGTCTCGAACCCAGGTCTCCCACTTATACACACACAGCTTTCACCACTACACTACACACACATTTGTGATTAAAACTGAAAACATTAAGTTTTATATAAAGATTCACATATCACCTGTTTGAATCGTGACTGTAACCGCCAACTTCAATAAGCAATGTCTGTTTTTAGAACGGAAAACAGTTACGATTTCGAAATCAAAATCGAATTAAAACTCCAAACCGTTCAAAGTTGAAATCATCAACCCGTAAATCAAGCTTCGAAAACGGAAATCCTATGATTAGGATTCACTATAAATACCGATGAAAGACTCGCTCAATCTTTTCAAAACTCACGATAATTCCCTCTATCGAAGTCTTGACCGCCGGAAAGCAGCTGCACCAGCCGGAAACTCTCGCCGGAAATCGCAAATCAGAGTCGACGAAAACTTTGCCGGAAATCTGAAGAAACTCTCTGTTTTGGTATATCATGTTACTTAATCTTTTTATTCAATCTAATATAAGTCTATTGGTCAATTAAGCAAAACAGTCGGGATCACCGTTCTGTGTTTGTTCTTGGTGAAGAAGATGAAGCTTAAGTTGTATACTAATATAATTAAAAACGGGTATTTAACCGGGTTAGACACACAGTCCAGGGTGGACTGCGTGCAATTACAAAGCACACGTCCCGAGTTCGAATCGCACACGTTTCCGATTTTCTGAAATAAAGCCAACACTTTTTAAAACTTATTCAGATCAATTCACAGTATATATATAAAATGAATATAATCAGTGTTTATGCAGATTAGACACACAGCCCAACTGGTTGGGCTGTGTGCACTCGAACCACAGATCCCGAGTTCGAGTCCGGGTTCTGTAATCAGTTTCGGCCATATTAAAACCTTTTTAATAAAAACTAAATAAGGTTAAAGCTAGTTAGTATATATATATAATTAAACAGAGAATATTTCGGGTTAGACACGTAGCTCAGTTGGTAGAGCTGCGTGCACGTATACGGGAGGTCACGGGTTCGAACCTCACTCGCCGCCTGAATTTCATGCTATCCGACGTCAACCGGAACACGTCAGACACGGTCAGACCGTCGACTGACAAAGTCAACATATTTTTTTTTAAATTTTGTTTTCACTTTTTACTTATTAAATCGAAAGAATTATTTAAAAATACTTAAAAATAAGATTCCTAAGGTTAAAATTTTGAAATAAACTCATAAAAAATAAATCTAAAAATCTCATTAAGAGCACTAATTAAAAATATTAATCCCAAATAAAATTATTTATTTATCGAATTATTTCGTTATTATTTAGGTTAGTTTTCCCTCGTCGGTGGAATCTTAAATTCGTGCGCAATCATCATTACCAAGGAACGCAACCACTTGAGTGAACCTCTACCAATTCCCCGTTTTAATCATGTTTTGGGGTGTATTATGTGTCGTACTATTCTTTTATTTTATTTAAACACTTGTGCATACATCATATCCGTGATCAAATGTGTATTGATTGTTGTGTGAATTATATGTAGATTGAATTTATCATTTCAGTGCACGCATTTCTTTAGGCCCATCAGTTCCCCGTGGGATACGGGTTGAGCATCAGGAGCCTCATTAGATCGGCTCCGTTTGATTGAGCTTTGATCTCAAATACATCATCATTCATGTCATATACTCATCCAAAGTGGTTTGTGATTGTTTACATATATATGTTTGCTCACATGTGATTAATGCACGAATTTTCTTTAATAAATAAAACAAGAAATTAGATAAAATGTTTTATCAAGGTTCACTTGCCAACTTTTGTTGACCCAAAATCTCCCCTGTTTTACACATGATACAGGTGTTCCAGCTGAGACAGGAAACACTTAGGATGGCCTAGAAGAATAAACAAGCTAATGCTGTGGAATAAATATATAGTTTCATTTTCCTTTGTAATTGTATGGATTTTGTTTTTGGATATTTAAGTTTGTAATTTGAATTTAATAAATATGAAACATGTAAATATCATGAGCTTTAGTGATAACCCAATTATACCCCGACTTTTATTCCGCTGCGGTCGGGGTGTGACATAGAGACTCTTGTGATTTGTGTGAATCGTACATTTGATACCGCATAGGTAATGTCTCCAGATCTTGAGAGTAAAGACCATAGCTCCCAATTCCAGATCGTGAGCTGTGTAGTTCTTCTCATGAACTTTAAGTTGCGGAGTAGCGTACGCGATTACTTTCTCGCGTTGCATCAAAACGCAACCGAGACCTTGAATAGATGCATCGTAGTGGACAACAAAATCATCAGTGCCTTCTAGTAAGGATAAGATAGGCACGCTACAAAGTTTCTCCTTCAAGAGTTGAAATGTAGATTCTCGGGCATACCCCACTTATATGTGGTACCCTTTTGCGTTAAAGCAATTAGGGGTTGAGCGATCTTCGGAAATCCCTCAATGAATCTACGATAGTAACCCACAAGACTAAGGAATTGGCGGATTTCGGTAGGAGTTTTCAATGTAGACCAACTCTTAATGGAGTCAATCTTGGCCTAATCAACATGTATTCCAGCTTTATTGGCTATATGTCCGAGGAAATGGACTTCGCGAATCCAAAAGTCATATTTCAAGAATTTAGCATATAGTTGTTCGTTCTTTAGGAGCTCCAAAATAAGACGTAAATTTGTTCATGTCCCTCCTGGCTTTTCGAGTAAATCAGAATGTCATCGATGTAAACAATGACGAATTTGTGAAGGTAGGGTTTGCACACTCGGTTCATGAGATCCTTGAAAACCACTATTGCATTGGTTAAACCAGATGGCATAACTGGGAACTTGTAATGGTCATACCAAGTTCGAAACACAGTCTTAGAAATGTCATCGCGAACTCTCAACTGATGATAGCCCGATCTCAGCTAGGTTTTAGAATAAAACTAAATCCTTGCAGTTGATATTGATTGATATTGATCATGACATCTTGGTAGATATCGATCATGCTATTTTGGTTGCAGTTGGTTGTAGCAGATAACCACCTACCGGTCAAAGAGAAAATAAATACGAGAACAAAGTGGTCGATGAAATTATACATAATTATGGCGCTTTCACACGGAAAGGGTGTTGACCTTGGCATACCTCATGGAAGTAGAAATTTTATTTTATGCTCCTTCACTTGATGAACTTAAGCATTGCCCATTGCTCCTCGAGTAACGTTCGTGAGAGTGATTTAACCAAGCGAGGATTTGGTATAGTAGGCTTAGATACGAACTATGGTATACACATTTAAGCACAACCGGATAAGACGCAATGAACATACCAAAGTATGGCCGCCATCAACGTGTTCCACTCAGTGTAATACATAATTGTTTTAGAATCATCAGCAAAGATTTATCTGATGACGAGGATGTAGTTGGTCGTACACAAGTGGTATAAATAAAAATGAAAAATGTAATTCGTTGATGGAAGTGTTACGTTGAAGGTGTGGGCACAACAAGAATTATCAATAGAAAGATAGTTGTGTCCGAGTTTGTAGTGTCTAGGTTTAACTGAAGCGTCCGTCAAAGTTTTCGAGCTTGCCCGTGTGCGAATAAGGATAAATTCACTATGATTCATGAACTTAAATGAGTTTGTAATTTTTCAAGTCTGTAAGCAAACAAATTCGAAAGTATTGAACTAAGTCGTGTGCATGAATTAGGAATAACACATATGTCGTCGAGAGGTTTCATTACGAGGACATGAAAACATATTCGAAATGGTATGATCGTATTAATAATACATTACCATCTTCAGAGTTCAAGAAGTGATCACCAATGATCGAGATTTGAGTTTACCAAATTCTCTAAGCTAAATCGCAATCTTATTGGTGTTTCTGCATGAGAAGCGAAGATATAGTGTCACCATGATAATGAAATGGTAGATTTTTCTAAACTAATAACAGTAACCAGATACCGCATTAAACAGAAAGTATCAGCCAGTGCCAAGGCTAGTGAAGAGATTCCCATAAAAGGAAAAACTCTTATGGGATAACGACTCTTACAATATAAGGGTAAGATAATTATTTACTCATCGCGCTCATCTAAGTGTTAACTAATTTATATCTCCGTCTTACAATGTCCCTGAGACCATGAACCATTTGGGGAAATCCGTTTGTAGAGTTGGACATGCTATAGTGTGACTCAAGCTAGACTAAGGATTAGCACATAACAGGGTAATGGGGGTAGCCTTGTGATCGATTGGGATTATGATATGGTTGTTAGCATTTCGCTATTTCGGTTGTGGATCGAAAGAACTAGAGGTTGGTGATCCTCAGGCGAGGAATTAAGCGAAAAACAAAGAATCAGGAAAATAACCAAAGAATTCTGACAACTATTCTCGTCACTAGTGACAGCTCCAGCAATGGCTGGTGATGGAAATGGCACGGGATGAAGGTTCGTTGCGTCACGATCACGTGGATATATCATTTGTCCAAGACGGAGTTCGGATGATAGGGTTTCGAGCTCCGCAGTGACAAATGCGCAAAACTACAGGTAGTTTTCGGCGACGGCGATAGGTAGAGATGATGTGGTTCGCCGACAGGAACGCGTGGACATATTATTCACCTAATCCGAGTTGTTTGGGTCAGTTCTAATCTACTAAAATATTGACGCGCAAAATCGAACGCACAGAAAGTCAGATTTATGTTTTGGCAGCGACGGCGGATGACGCCGATAATTTTCAGATGTTGGCATGTTGAGATGATCGCATGGATATGTAGAACGCATGAAACGGATGTCGTGTGGTCAAGTTATGGGTGAAACAAGATTCTACTCGCATTTTCTGCAGGGGTTCAAAGTAAAATAGACACGCCAAGGACGACACATACGCAAAGGTATGACTCCGTAGAAACTTATATTTAGGGGTTATTTTGGGATGTGAGAAAAATGCCGAGGACGGCTTTTGGGAACGTTTTTTGGTAACATTAAATCATGGATATTGTACGTGAATAGACACGTTGGTTGTATGGTTTGGAAGAGTTTTAATACGAGCTTGCAACCTTATGATTTCGAGTAAATGGGTTGGGTATTGTGATTAAGGTGGTGGTCCAGGAACGACCGGTTCCTTGCCTAGTGCATGAGGCGAACTCAAAATCGACATTCCTATGAGTATAACATGTGTGAATGCCGTGAATAAATGTCAAACAAATGTGTGCGTATGTATAACTGATACAATGCATGTGCGACTGACCAGGATCTAGCCACTAATCATGTTGAATCAATTATTAAAGTTATAAAATCATCACAATCAACATGATTAGTGATCAAAGTTCAAAAGTCCAAAACAAAGTTTAAGTTAACAACGGAAGCAAAGTTTAATATACCGGCACAAATAAAAAACCACAAGTTCATAGCAAAAGTAGAATGTAAAGTTTGATGACCCACAACACTCCTCAAATTGCAAGCTTCCGTGCATCTGTACCTAACGACCAGCAAAGCATGCAATAGTGTGTCAACATAAAGTTGGCGAATTCACAATTTTAGTTAAGCACAAAGCGTAAGGTAAGTTCACATGCAAAAGCGTAATAAACCATGACCCGGGTAGGTAACCCTCATCAAGACCACTAAACCGTGTGTACCGAATGCTGACGCTATAGTTTTTGTGCCCTCGTTAATGTCTATCTGCATTGATGCATTGAAAATATCAATAGTTAACGCCGGCTCCTAGCACGTATGAGGTTTGTCAAACCTAATAACGCTATCAACTAAAACCCTGCCTACCAACCCGGCTTGCTAATCGGTAAATGTGTAGGGACTTCCTGATAGAGTTTGCGTTTAGTTAAATGTACTATTCCCACATCCAAGGATAGTAGAGTATGTGTGATCCTAATCCAGGGACGCACATGTAGCCCCAAGGCAGGGGTATCGTATGTGTTTCCCAAACCAGGGAAGTAAGTGTGTTATCCCAAACCAGGGACGCACGCTTTTAGAAAAGAGTTGTGAACTCACCTTAGTTTGCTCGACTAGAATATTAAATGATTTGTAGTAGCAGTGATCAACCATGTCCTGATATGGTTACCATTTTAGTTAAATTGTAGACACTTAAATTCTTCACGTAACTACATAATATGCAACATGTCCAACACTTAGTTTTCAGTTTGTTTGGTTTTGAGTAGGTGTACCTCTCATATTATGTATCACACGTACTTAAGTTTTAATCATGCATAGACACTTTAAATCTACTAACACAACAAATAACAAACATAAACATCATGTTTCAGCTTAAGCAGGTTCATATCAGTTTTAGAGCTGTTTTCCGGAATTTATTTAAAATACCATCGGACTCAAAAAATTATGATATTTTTATGAGACGTGTCATATAGTTCTTTTATTATATTATATATATATATTATATATATATATATATATATATATATATATATATATATATATTTCTCAAGACCTGAATGTTTACTGAAAAAATTAATAAAAATCATGTAGTACACAGGGTTCAGATTCGTCACATTATGTAGGACAATTTATGATATAATCTATTTAAAAAATCCTCTTATATATATATATATATATATATATATATATTATATATATATATATATAATTATATTTTTCTCAAGAACTGAGTGTTTACTGAATAGTTTTTAAAATCATTTAGCATACAGGGTTCAGATTCGTCGCATTCTTTCGACAGTTTACGATATAATTTATTTAAAAAACTCATAAATCCTTTTAATGAATTCTTCAAATTCTACTGGAAAATGCAGCATGCACCTGTGTTTTCATTTTAATCTTTTAAAATATCAAAACTCGTCGAATAATTATGATTCCAGTGGGGTTTAAAAGTAATTTCTGGGAACTACATATTAGACTTCAGAACCCCACGTTTTTGTTAAGTTTTGACCATGTTATAGCCGATACAAGTCGGCTGTGAAAATCTGATCACAACCTGTTTGACATCAGCTTACGATTAAAACATGTTTATGACTCTTTAACCATGATTTACAGCAAATATAACCTCCATAACATCACATACATCAATTTAGCGTCAAGTTTCATCATCAACATCAGTATAATCGAAACCCTAGCATGCATATGAGATCATAAAATTACTAGACTATTAAGAATCATTATATAAACATCACGAATGTGTTGTTAGCAAACTCTAACACATGTAATCCATGTTTTCATGCATTCAAGGTTCCATGAAATCAACAAAACACAGCCATCAATCAACAAGTTATGTGTGTACGATAAATTACCTAGAGATTTGGAGATGGAGATAAAAAAAAACCTGATAAAAGATGAGTTTCCTTCCTTCCTCATTGAGTCGTCCAGAGAGAGAGAGTAGAGAGAGAGGGAGTGCGATCGTACAGGTGGGTGGGGCGACCTAGGGTTTGGTATTATTAAAACATGTTTCAAATTTTATTTTGTTAAATTACACTTCAAATCCCTCAAGTTCCAACCTTGGAAACTTGCATAGAAAGTAATCATTCCAAGTTTATTATTTCACACATCAGACCCCAAGTATCTAGACTTTAAACTTGCATGGAAAGTTAATATATTAACTTTATGTTTTATGAGAAGACTAGTCCTTTAAGTTTCAAATTCTTGAAACTTGCGTAGGAAGTTAACCGAGATATCTTGTATCGAAAGTTGTTCCAAATAACTTTGTGTTATGACGAGATACATCTCTCGTGTGTCCAAACTTTACCGTTTGTATAGAATGTGTACGAGCTATATCGTGTGTTATGACTTGCATATTAACAAAATCACACGTATGTATTTCACAATTCATTAGAGTATAAAATACGTAAAGTGTTAGGTAAATTGTTCGGTGTTAACCTGAAAATACGGGATGTCACACCAGTTTTCGCGAAACTTCTTGTATTGCTTGGGTGAAGGTGAAACTTAGTATGAATTAGATGTTTAATCTTTAGTAAAATGGTGTGTTTATGTTTTTGATATTCTTTTCTACTATTTTTCCTTGTTGATGGAGCTTTATTTTTCTATATTGGTCTTTAACCTTGTGAGTGTACTTGATAACTTAGTGGTGTGAGACTCATCAATACACTTATAGTGTATGACAACCCAAATATTGGTGAGGGGATCTCGTGTACAAAATATGGTCTATAAAAACTAACCTAACCTAAATACTCTAGTTTTAATCTAGACTCTCCTAATGCTAGACCACTATACAAGCACGTGTACCTATCAACAGTAGTAAAGCCTAATGAAGTCCAGCTATAAAACCCACGAGACACTAGCGGTGTGATGCTAGACTCTGACTCACCTAACTACTTAACTGGTTAATTGTTTAGAGGTTTTAAATTAACTAAATTAATAACCAAATATTAAACTAAAGTGAACTAGACAAACAAACGACTGGGAACACGAGTTTCAGATCAATCATAAGGAATGACCCCTAGGCAATGAATCCCTAAGAACATGTAATGACTGATGACTTGACAATCGATTAAAGATCTGATTTCTAACCCGACCAACCTCCCTCTAGGAATGATTTAATCCTATAATAACTAGTCAGCTCAAAGCAAGACCCCCACTCTCCAGTTCCTAGAAGCTGAACTATGAAGAACAATAAGAACATGTAATGAAGTGCTAAGATGGACTGTCTCAACCAATTGACACCAATTCCACTACTATTAGGAAATGTAACACCACTGGTATTAACGACCCTCTAATTGTGAAGGTAACCCCAACTTAATACACCAAATACCTAGGAACAACTAAACGCGAAGAAATAGACAAACCCTAAGTTACGAGCAGTTCAAACTATCATACAATGCCTTGAACAGACCTAGCATTCTCAAATCATATCTCTATTCAATGGAATTGGATGCACATTTATGTCTACTCATTTTTAATTGATTAGTTAACTTATATTATCTTTAATAATAGGGTTAGGACGAAAATTGGCCATATTAACGAACTAACAATTAATTTTAATGTGCCTATGTGAATCTCTTCTTTATAAACACATCAGTAATGAAAACTAATCAAATAACCACAGCAAAACAGTAGCATATATGATCATATTCAGCAACAAATTAAAGTTATTTTAAATCAAAACGCATCGTACTCGAAAAAATCAAAAGAAGCGTTCTAAGTTCATCAACACTAGGTGATATGATAAAACTAGCCAAGAAACATGTTTGGTTTAAAAAACAAAATAACATTCAGTAGCTAATACCATAAAAGAACAAAGTTAAACGAAAAATAAAGATTAACAACGTGTCGAATCTTTAGTTCTTCGAATCCGGCTTCATTCTTGAATCAAATCTCTTCTTCCTCTTAAAATTGTCTAGCAGATCCCTTCTGATACGTATGAATACTATTCTGATCGGATGGTTCTAGCTCTCTCTCCTCTCTAGTATAATCTCTTTTTTTCGTCTGGATGAAGCTTCTCCTCGTCCGATAGGTATATCTTATCTTTTTATAAATATCCAACAAAGCCATCAAAATCATATATTCCATGATGCTTATCCCTTTTCTAATTAATTGCATCCAGAGCCTTGTATCCAAAGATACCTCATGACTTGTTTTTTATATAATAATCCTTCCTCAAGAGTAGGGTTATTGTAAAAAGGGGGTTTTGTGTGAGAAATGTAAGAATGGGTATGGCGAGGACATTTAGCACTAATTAAAATTAATACTTGAGGGTATAATTGTAATTGCATAAAGAATTCAAATATGGTAATAAATATGATGTTACAAAGCTGGAGAAATTTTAGGGTTTGATAACCACCAATTCGTATAATACATCATTCACAACACATTACAAATAACTTCATACATGGTGTTTTAATAAATTCATAGTGCAATTCATGATGTTTTACACCTGCGTTTCAGTACATGTTCTTCGTATGGTGTTTTAAACCTGCATTTACAGAACGTGTCCTTAGTATAATGTTTTAAACCTGCATTTCCACTTGGTTTTTAAACCTGCATTTCCAATATATGTTCTGTGACTTGAATCACAAATACAATGAACTAAATTCATAACATTGTGTTTTAATAAAGTTGTAGTGCAATTCATGGTGTTTTACACTTGCGTTCCAGTACATGTTCTTCGTATGGTGTTTTAAACTGCATTTACAGAATATGTTCTTAGTATAGTGTTTTAAACCTGCATTTTTAGAATATGTTCTATGACTTGAATCACAAATACATTGTTTCCATATTTTAAAAAAAACATGATTTGAATCACAAAAAACAAGGTTTCTAGATTTTTTAAAACACCATGACTGGAATTATAAAATACATTCCTTTTATCTGTTAAAACACCATGTCTTGAATCGTATACAACCCTTCCAAATATTTAAACACAATGACTTGAATAATGAATTCATTCATTCTAGATTTTAAAACATTATATCTTGAATCACAAAATTGTATTTCCGGATTGTTTTAAACATCGTGACTTAAAACCCGTGTGTTAACACATGGTGTTTTCCGTATGTATTATCATGGTTACAGAGAAATCGTGGATGTTCGTAAAAGGAGGTTTTTTTTTTTTTTGCGGTGGCTAGAGATAATGATTAATGGCAGATTGGGGTGAAAAAGAGAGATAATCTCTTGGTTTGTGTGAAGGAGAGAGAGAGAGAGAGAGAGAGAGAGAGAACCGTGATTTAGGGAGGGAAAACATACACTTTCTTAATTTAATTGATGTTTATTGACACTTATACCCCTATCAAGACAAATCAATTATTAAAATTCAAACAAATTTTACATTTTTCCATTATGATTTCCACCGTTAAAAATCAGATCTAAGTGTAAACCCTTCCTCACTTCTCATATAAAAATTCGTTTTTTACAAATCCTTTACCGCTCCATCAAATATTAATTTATTATGTCTCCTATTAATGTCCTTCACAATTCTTCATTCCTAGTTATGTTACAATTTAAGCTCTTTACTAACTTTTTAATTCTTGGTAGCCCCAAAATCGCATCAATGATTTAGCCATGTTGACATCCTGACCCATCTCGCCTTAGGCCCAACAAGCAATCAATAGTTGTCTACTTATATAATAACCCTTGTCTTTGCAATTTGCAATTTTACTCCTGTACACTAACTAACTCTTGCCTTTTGATTTTTGGTCTTTTATTTTTTTTTCTTTTTTGCTTTTTGATTTTTATTTCTTTTATTTTTATTATTTTTATATCTTTAATCTTTAATTTTCAGTGTTAACAATTACAAGTACTTAACTTTCTAAAATTTTGTAATCAAATTTTACGTGTTTATTTTTATATACGTGTTTATATAATTTCAAATTGATTCACGTTTAGACGTAAATTTTTCCCGGTAATTAGTTTGGTCAAATATAATATATTCCTTATGCTTATTATTATGTACGTTTTAAGTTGGTCTACGTTTTAATGTAAATTTTATTTATTTTTTATATAAATGAGTCGGGTAAAATATAATATGTTTCATGCTTATTTTTATGTACGTTTAAGTGGTCTGTGTTTTAACGTAAATTTTGTTCGGAAACACGTCGAGTCAAATATAATATGTTTTCACTAAACGCTATAAATTCGAGTCATTTTACGTTTGGATACCGCCGCAACACGGCGTAACTATTTTCTTACGTGTTTATTTCTATACACGCGTCAGTATAAATTCAAGTTGGTTTACGATTCAACATAAATTTTCTTCGGAAATATGTGTCAAATATAAGTCGTTTTCTTGCTTATTTTTATGTAAATTTCAGTTGGTTTACGTTTCTAATTTTCTTACTTTTTCTGGACTTTATTATTTTTATTTTTTAGTTTTCTTTATGTTTAGTGTTTTAGGTTCCTTTTCATTAAAGTTATATTTAAGATAATATTTACGTTTTCGTTTACAGTTAATTTAAAATCATTTCATCCCGCTGTCCAATTTAAATTTATTTTTTTTGGCTTTCAGTCAATGTAAAACATGTGTCCATATTCTTTTAAATATATTTCTTTCAGTTGGTATGTTGAACCAAAGTAGATATCGACCAAAACCCCGCCATGTAGCGCGGGTAATCATACTAGTAATATAACAATTGCAAGTTGGATGAATAGTAACTTGTTTTTTGCTTTTTTTTTTGTCTTTTGTCCTTTTTTCTTTTTGACTTTTGTTTCTTTTGTCTTTTTTATTTTTTATACCTTTACCCTTTAACTTTCAATGTTAACAATTGCAATCTCTTAATTTTCTAAAATTTTGTAATCAAGTTTTACATGTTTATTTTTAAGTACGTGTTTGTATAAATTCAAATTGATTTACGTTTTGACGTAAATTTTTTCCAATAATAAGTTGGGTCAAATATAATATACTCCTTATGCTTATTATTATGTACGTTTAAGTTATTCTATGTTTTAATGTAAAATTTATTTTATTTTTTATAAAATGAGTCGGCTAATATATAATAGATTTTCATGCTTATTTTTATGTATGGTCTGCCTTTTGACGTAAATTTTGTTAAAAAACACGTCGAGTCAAATATAATGCATTTTCATTAAACGTTATATATTCGAGTCACTTTCTGTTTCGACACCACCGCAACACGCGTAACTATTTTCGTAAGTGCTTATTTTTATGCACGCATCTGTATAAATTCAAGTGGGTTTACGATTCGACGTAAATTTTCTTCGGAAATATTTGTCAAATATAAAATGTTTTCTTGCTTATTTTTATGTACGTTTTCAACAGGGCTACGTTTTAAAATAAATTACAATTAGGAAGTCATGTGAATAGTGCTTTTATCATATTGGCTTTTTTGTTTGTTTCTTATTTTTTTCTGGATTTTTTTATTTTTAGTTTTTTTTTTTAATATTTTAGTTTTAGGTTACTTTTCATTAAAGTTATATTTAAGATGACATTTACGTTTCTATTTACAGTTAATTTAAAATCATTTCATCCCGCTATCCAATTCAAATTTATTTTTTATGGTATTCCGTCGATGTAAAATATTTGTCGATTTATGTTGAACATATTTCTTTCGGTTGGTATACTAAACCAAAATAGATATCAAACGAAACCCCGCAGCATAGCGCGAGTAATCTTACTAATTATAGTAAATTTGCAACAAGATCTTTTTTATTAATCAGTCAAACTTTTAATAACTTTTTTTTCTTTGTTTGCTGGTACATTTTCAAACCCGTATTGATTTTTCTCAAATTGTAAGATTAGCAATGTTTTACCTTTTATGCTTATTTTAAATTTAAATTTAAATAATTAATTGCACCGTTTTAACGCATTTTCTCTTTAAACGTTAAACTTCAAATATGAAACAATTAGGAATAACACGCAATAAAAACCAACTCAAAACCATTCAAAATTTAAGAAATATTTATATAAAATTATGTATGATTTAAATCACATCACGGTTCCATTTTGGTTTTGGTTAATCCATTTCTGAGTTGAAAACCTCACATCTTGTGAACAGCCTTATGTTAGGCTTTAATGTTAAAATGTATACGCCTTCATATATAACTTTTTAGGATTATGACGTCAACTGATTAAATAAAGATCAACCACCCTATTAGTAAGAACAAGTGTCCCAACGAAGTAGCATGACCCCGACTAGGGCGACGACGATGTCAGACGACCAATATTATCACGAAGTACTTATGTCTCTGATAGACTCATAAAATGATCACAACTGGAGAGGCGCGTGAGGTGGTAATGTTTTAAAAGAAAAAGAGTAGTTAGATGTCTATAATCTAGACCTTGTGGTTGCTTAATCAGTAAGCTTTCCAAAGGCTAAGGGTTGTGGTAACCTTAAGAGGAGCACTTCTAAAATAACACCAATTAGTATATTGTGTAAACTTAATAAGATCATGTTGGTAATTTTTGCTAGGAGCCGGGTATTTTTAAGATATTCACCACGCTATCAAGCTAATAACTTAACATCAATTCATCACAAGTGGATTCCATCCCAAGCAATACATCGTGTGATCTGATTTCTCCACTCATTTACTATTCCTGGCATTTATTTTTCTATCTTTTAGTTTATTGTCTACAAACCGAACCAAACCAAACGAAATCAAGTAACTAAAACTAGTTGATAACAAAAGAAAAGTTGAGTAAAAGTCGTGTCCTTTGGGTTCGATACTTAAGGGGTGTTTGGCTTAGCGTTTTGAAACAACTTGTTGACTTATTGGTTTTTTTGGTTAAAATAATGTTTGGATATGTAAAAAGGACTTTTTGAAACAACTTTTTGTATAAGGTGGAAAAGTCATTTTGGAAAGCCTGGAAACCTTGATTTAAACTGCTTTTAAATTTTCATGAAATATTACATTTTTCTACCTCATAAGCTCATCCAAACATTTTCTTTTAATTTCCTTTTGGATAAGTCATAAGTCGATAAGTTCTTTTGCTAAAAAGTCCTTTTTGAGATAAGCAATCCCAAACACCCCATTAGTTCTTACCTAAACTTTACTACATAGCGAAAGGTACGCTTACCTGTTGTGCGTGTTAAGTCTAAGTAAAAAATCATTTCTTGTAAATTTAAAACTTTGATAAATGTGTTTAAAGTACCACTAAAAACTATGAACTCATGCACATCATCTATCCAAATGATATGGATTAATTATCTTCATGTAGCAATGGGATACCTCATTGTTGTATGATATAATTACTCAATTGGAGTTAGAAAATTAGAAGGAAGAATAAAGAATGGAGAAACAATATTTTGATGGTGAAAATTTAACAGAATACTTAGATGGTGAGAATTTAACAGGTTGTTAGTTGATGTAATAGAGAAGCAATACTCGTAGGCAAATATGCTTTTGGTTGGAATAAGTTAAATGTTTTTGAGTTTGTTGATGGAAGAATATATGCTTTAACATCAAGTTATGCTTATTTGGTTACCATGTCTCATGTTTTAGTCACATTATCATGGAGAAAAACACAAGTTTACCCTCAATAATCCCTTTTGCAGGCTCAGTGACTTCATTTTTCTATTTTTACCAAAAAAACAGGAAGAAATGTGTTGAAAATGGGTAAAAAAATGTCTCTATTGCCTGTCAAAATGTAACATGTTCTTACTAAGATGAACATAACAAACATTATTTTGGTTTTATGCAAGTATGTGAGATCCAATTGAGTTTAGACCTTTTACTTTTTCGGATTCGGGTTGTACGTTATACAGGTCAGTGTTCTTGTTACAATTTCCATATTACCCTTGAAACGTTTTGTGAATGGAAAACCAAATGAATTGGAAGCAAAAGGAAGGTTTAGCAGTTAATATCTTGTGTAAACCTTATGCAACAAGTACACAAGTATATCTGAGGAAGCGGGCATGCTGTTGAGACGTTACACAAAGTTGCTAAAAGTACAGTACACGTAGTAATATGAGCGGGTTTGTATTATTTTGAATTATAGAAAGATGGGAATTTTGTCTGAAATCTTTTATATGTGCACAACTGCTTTTCTTTGATCATAAAAATAATATTTGGTTAGACATTTTCTTTTCTTGAAAACAGAAACATGTAGTTTGTTACAACAAATAACATGACTGGTTGTGCTACTTTCTTTCGTATGTAACACTTAACTTCTTTAAACTTTTGACCTTTTTAAACCAATAGAACTACTAAGCCAACTATCTCTATGAGTAATATTATTATTATATATATAACTAGACAAGTTGTTACATACGGTAAAAATTATATTCATATGTAGATGACTCACAACATAACATTATTCAACCATATGGAATGTGAATTAATACATATTTTACATGAAAATTTTTAATTAATATTATTGTATTTTTCATGACTTATATATATTTATTCAATTAATTATATTTTTAGGTAACATTCTTATTTTATAATTCAAATGAATACTAAATAGAATTAACTTTTATGAAATCATATGAGTTTAGTATTGGTGTCGTGTGCATATTTACTAGAAGTCTAATTAATTGAAAAGTTCGATTTAAAACAGTCCATGAGATCCAACTACGATTAATAAATACAAAATTGCAATAAGATATGGTTCAACGCATTAACACACAATGAGATCCGACTACAATTGATTTCTCAAACAACTGTGGAAGTATCTAAAGGATTGGAAATGTAATCACTTATTATTTTCTCTTCAAAGACAATTGCAAAAAAAATAATAATAATAAATTTGTACGCTCAAATCATATTAAATAAAAATAAACCCGCAACGCGAGAATCAATTCTAATTATTTTAATTTTAGCTGTTTGATGTGTTGGATAAACCTGGAATGACCCATAACAACCCTTTTTCTCTTTCTCTATATATAGCTGCGTTCAATCGGAAACCACAAAAAATAAAGAATCATGTGTAAAACATGTAAAAAACTAATAATAATATCATTTTTACTTGTAAAAGATTAATTTTACCTAATTTATTTGGAGTTCTTGTATATAAACATACGTAGAAACTATTTTTGATTAAAAAAATTAAGTATAGAAAAGTTCAAAAGCTGTGGTACCCCCACTTATTTTGTGCAAAGCTATATGTGTTTATATGCAAAATCTTCTTAAACATTATGTAAAAATGATTTTTTAATGAGCTTATTACATGTAAAACTAGTGGTTCCTCACTTATGTTGTGGTTTCATAATAAATATATAAGGTAGGGATTCTAAGAAAAACACATAGTAATGATAACTGTAATAATCATTCTAAACCACACATTTTCTCTAAGCAAAAAAAAACGCTACTATTAATCGTACATGTGTGTATTGTCATTTTTTAAATTTTACGTATGTGTATATTATCAAACATATATGTATGATACTTATATTTCAACTTTAAACGCATAGTTATACATATGTACACTATAAAAAATATTTTCGGGACCATAATCTTCCTTTATATATTGTATATGTATAATTATATAAACACGTATATACACATGAGTATAATTAAAAAAACTAACAGACCATCGAGACAAAAAATATTGCATTTTTTTGCATTATTTTGTCAAGGTTCTCAATTACCTTAGTGATTCTTACATGTTCCTAACCATATACATACATACATACATACATACATAAGGGTGACTTCATTGGGAACCACAAAAATATTAGGAACCATGAGTAAACATGTAAAGAAACTTATAAAAAAGGTCAATTTTGTAAAAAAAAAATTTCGGGGCTTTTGTATATTAACACATGTAAAAGCCGTCTACATAAAAAAAATTAAAAATAATGACTAGTGCTCTAGTAGTAGCTATGGGTATTTAAGTTTCACCTATGGTGGGCTTGGTGAATTTCCCCCTGCAGGTATCAAGTTCGAGTCTGGGTGATAAGGGTTTCTCATTGATAGGTTTAAATTGGAGATCTATCGTGTTGAGGCTCTCTAGCACGGACCCGGTTAAGATGACGTATGCTAGACCTCCCGACATTCGCAAGTAATTCACACTTTTCAAAAAAAAATATTTTCTTTTATTTGAATGATGTGCTTATACGCAAAAACTACGAAAAGTATGTAAAATGGTTTTTTCTAGATTTAAGATGATATTTAATAAGTTTTTTATGTGTAAAATTAGTGATTTCTGGGTTCTCCAATTTTTTTCTCTTCATTAAATCTCACACAATTATTATATTATATATATATATATATATATATATATATATATATATATATATATATTAATACAAAGTGGTGATTAATAGTGTTTTTATACTTTTAATTTTTATTAGTTTTCTATTACTAAATTATATACACATTTTTAATATATATATATATATTATATATATATATATATTATATATATATATATATATATATATATACTATATTATATATATATATATAGAATTAGAAGTATTATTCAATTTATCTTAATATAATAATATATAGTTTTTAATATTTAATTATTTAATATTTAATTATTTAATATTTTAATTTATTATATAGTTTTTTAATATTTAATTATTTAATATTTAATATTTAATATTATAGTATTTACTATTATATATTCACTTTCAAGTTTTAATATATTTTATTTTATTTTTTTAAACTTTGTTTTTTTTTCTTTTATTATTTGTTTTTACTAATTCCTTTTTATTTGTTTCTTTTCATATTAACTATATTAATTAATTGCTAAAAGATCTTGAATAATACTTTGTATTAATTGATTAATGGTGATGTTTGGCTAATCAATGGATGCCATATGACATATATTAAATTCTTTTGTTTTTTTCACACCATATTAAGACATATACTTATAGAACTGTTTACATTTACAAAATTAAAGATTAGTTCAATGGTGTGTGTAATTTTTTTCAATTTTTTTTCCAACTAGAGCTTTTAAAGTTTGACACCTTCTTACAACATCTTTTTAATGTTTATCTTCTAAGTTTGTTTTTTTTTCTAATTTGTTCTATTTTTTTATTCCTTCCTTGTTGTTTTATAACTAATAATTCTTTTATTATCTTTTTTTTAATGGCTAAACTTACATACCATGTGGATTTAACCCATGACCTCCTACTATCCTAAATCTTATCTAATTCACCAACACCACTAGGCTACTCCTAAGTGGATAATTCTTTTATTACTTAAATATATAGTTTTACAAATCCAAAACTTAATAATTTAACTAATTTTATTCTTTAGTTTATTTTAGTATGGTCTATAAATAATTGATGTTTAAGTGTTTTTTCTCTTTAATTAAATTTTTGTTTGTATAAATTTTGTTATCGGTACCATCGGAACTGTTAGCCTGTTAACGATATTTGTTTTCAATCGATGTAAACCACGTATCATCATCATTTTATGAATATCACGACTTTACTTATGAGTTTTCTTTTTCAGTTGAACTCACGGATTCAATCGATGTAAGACACGTACCATCATTCTTTTGGACATATCACGACTTTATTTTTGAGTTTTCTTTTTCAGTTGAACTAAACCGACACCGACCAAATCCCTGCTGTAACGCGCGGATGAATTTTCACGACTTTAGGAAAAACCTTTTGGAAAGCGTAGTCCTCATGGTTTTCACAACTCAATGTGGTTCTCATTTTACCCTTTCCATATATATATATACACACACACACACACATATATTACTTAGAGTACTTAGAGGTTTATGGATTCTAAGGTTTTCATTATTTATTTCGTATAATACACGGGGTTGGAGTCGACTACAAAGCCAACTTTTCCTACAAAGTGTAGGAAGCCATATCGCTTATAACATGTGACTGTTAATTATTTTAATCAAAGGGCATGATAGTAATTTAATAATTATTTTAATTATGGAATGTATTATATCCTAAACTAACTAATGAGAATTTTAAGGAAACTGAATATCTCTTTGATTTCAAATGCAATGATTATCAATGATTACAATACGATCGCTACAACATATTCACATTCAATTCGTCACATTGTGTTTTATCATTAAAACCTACTACTATGAACATATCTACGTTTTGTTGTAGTATACGTTGTGTTTTAGCTGCCAGTAACTGGTTCGTCACGTTGTGTTTAGCAGTCATTAAATGTAACTAGTTCGTCACATTTGTTTTATCTTAAACAAATTCTTGACGTTGTGTTTTAGCAGCCAGTCGCTTGTTCGTCACATTGTGTTTTATCACTAAGACACTACATGAAAAAAAACATCTTTGATCTCTAAAAAAAAAGAAATTACGAAACCCTAGATCTGATTTATCAATATTTTTGGTATGATTTGGTGTTTTCGAAGGTGGGGACTAGAGAGAGGAGAAATTTACGACAATTATGGAGGTGGTTTTATGATCACTTTACCCCTAATCAATTAAATTGGTCTATTTTTAAGACACACGTTTACCAAAATGCCACCAAGATGATCTCAACCATCAAACACACTCATCTAATAGTCAAGATCACTTCCAACACTTTGTAGAGGAACCTCACCCTAACACACGAGACTATAGTCAATCAAATGTGTGTATATGATATAAGTAAACATAGATAAAGGAATTAAACAAAACTAATTATGCAAATGCGATCTTATTGTTCATCCTTTTTAAGTAAATGATATAAACTTCTGTTTCGTATTCATTCATTTAATAAATAATAAACATGAAAAAAAGACTTTTCTCCTAACAATTTAAGAATGTGTAGTCCTAAATACAAGTAATGTGAACTTGTTAACTAGTTTTACGGTCCTTTATTATAAAACTAAAGCATCGTACTTGAAGGTGTCTTTAGAGAAAATTTTAGAAGGAGAAAGAAAGCGTCCCAAGAAGGCAACCATATTGGTCCTTTCATTCGTAGCTTCTGTATTATAATCTTGGAATTGAGTCATACCTATGCCCATATTGTACCATCCCCAACTACACACTGAAATCAAAATGGGTCGTTCAAATCAGTCAAATCCTTTTCCTAAGATACCAAAACATACTTGGTTTATTTGGAAATTTTGTACACATAAATTAAATGTGTGTGTGTATATATATATATATATATTGTATGTGTGTGTTGTATTATTGTACTTGATTCACTTAACCCATTACAATATTCTGACTTAGGAATTGGTATGTATATGTTAACTGAGTTGAGAACAATGTTGTAAAACAAGTTCTCGGAGGTCGACTATTCTCCGAGTAATCACTACAAGGTATTCTGTCGGACATTCTTAGATCCGTCTAATTACTGGAAATTGATAAAATGCGGTTAATCTAGGCCAGAATCAGATCTATAAGTTAATCTGGACGAGTTTGACTTAAAAAAATAAAACACAATTCTCATATCTAACATATTAAAAAATGAATATCATTTTTAAAGAAATGAATATAAATTTTTGAAATAACTTAATATTTGAACATTATTTTTTTATTTATATTGATATTCACGTATTTTGTTATAAACATTGATAACTTATGATGTTTTATGATTTTATAATCCAAAACAAAAAATGTTTTGAGATAGACCATGAAACCGATCTACTTCATAAATTATTTAAAAGTTTAATATATAAACATTCACAAATTTAAAACAAATTATGAAATAATTCTTCTCTTTTATTGATTTATATCCATTAATAAAACTTAAAGGTTTAAATAAATATAATATAGAGTTTATAAAATTAAATAGACCAGTGAATGATGTATTGGAAGAAGAAACACAATATATAATTGCTTTCCTTTTAATTCTTTTGAAATTCTTTCCAATTAATCGTTCAACCAGTTCAAATGAAGATGATTCAAATAATTAAAACTGAACCAATTATATATTTTTTTCGATCCAACCGATCCATACAAGTTCTAGAAACAAAAACAGTGATCAAACGCTTATGACTTTATAAAGTTTAGTGATATCCTGGGTGGGATAATACTTTGGAACCAATAGGTTTTGGTTTGATTTACACAAAGGGGTTTTTTCCATATTTTTATTTTCCTAAATTAAAGTATATGCATTATGTTTATGGAGATGAATATAATCGATAATTCCGCTAACAACAAAGATAATACTTTAATAGTCCAGTTAATTATTCAAATTTACCATTAAAAAAATAGTGACCAATCATCTTAATTTATAGGATTCCACACACCTAATAAATCTCACCACCCAACCTTCCACACACAAATCAAGATGGACACAACAGTCAAACTCAACATCTGCTACTTGTTCTTATTCCTCTCATCCTTCAATGTAAGTTCTACACATTGTCTCCTTCATTTTCTTCCAATCTTTTTTACCTTAACATGATGTTATATGCTATATTAGTCATATTACTCATCATCCTAACAAACCAATCAAATCCATGCAGGTTTCATTACCCGAAACAACCACCGTCGTAGCCGCCACCACCAACACCTTAACAACACCAAACTTGTCAACTAAAATAAACCCATTTTCTCCTAAATCTTCCATAATTCGTTATTGGAAGACACAAATCCCCAATAAACTACCCATCCCGTATTTTATTATATCCAAAGCTTCTCCCCTTCAACCCTTGGAGTTCTCATTATTTACAAAACTAGCCTCTAACCACTCTCTTTCATCCCATCTTTCTTCCTTCTGCTCTTCCGCCGGTTTATTCTGCTTCTCCCGTTCAACCGCCATAAATTCCGGTCATCCCAAAGACGCCAACTTTGCCGTTTACGACGGCAAAAGCTTCGACAGCTACGGCGCCGCCTATGCTGGCGGCGCCGACACTTTCAAAAACTACTCGGAGAACACCAACTTTGCATCTAGTGGTTTTACTAGATACAGCGGTGGGTCCACCGGCCACCGTGAAGGGTTCACCTCGTACGCCACTAATGCCAATGTGGCTACCTCCAACTTCACCAGCTACGCCTCCGGTGCCACCGGCGGCGACGGTGAGTTCTCCGCGTATATGCCGAGTGTCAATGTGCCTGATCTCCGGTTCGCGTTATACTCGGCCGACGGAAACAACCATCCCATGATGTTTCATAGTTACGCCGATGACGCGAACTCGGGGACCGAAAAGTTCTCGAACTACGCAAAGAATGGGAACGGTGTTCCATTGGAATTTACTGGGTATGGTGGCTCATCGAATGTGGTGGGGTCCACTTTTTCGCACTATAGTGAGTTTGGTAATGGCGTGAATGATAGTTTTAAAGCTTATACGTCTAACGCGAATAACCCAAAAACCGACTTTAGAGCGTATGGTGGTGGTGGAGGAAATGGCGGGTCAGATAGTTTTGTGAGTTATCGCGACGGGCGAACACGGGTACCGATACGTTTGTGTCATATGGTAGGAAGTCAAGTTTGGGTAAGACGGGTTTTGTCAATTATGGGAAAACTTTTAACCCGGGATCCGACTCATTTAGAGAATACGGTAAAGGGTCCATGGGTCAAAGTACCGATTTTAGTATATACGGGTTGAATACCACGTTCAAAGAGTATACCAAAACCGGGGTTACGTTTGGACAGTACACAAAGCCGGGCTCAAATGAAGGTTCGGTAAAGGTGAATGGCAGTTTCGTAAATAAATGGGTTGAACCGGGCAAGTTTTTTAGAGAGAAAATGTTAAAGAAAGGGACAATTATGATAATGCCCGATATTGTTGACAAAAATCCTAAACGGTCTTTTTTGCCCCGAGCCATCACATCAAAACTACCGTTCTCCATTGACAAATTGTTTGACATGAAGGAAGTTTTCGGGGTTCAAGAGCACTCTGTTCTAGAGCGTGTGTTGACCAACACGCTCTCAGAATGTGAGCGGTCACCAAGCCCGGGTGAGACCAAGCGGTGCGTTGGCTCGATTGAGGACATGATCGATTTCACGGTTTCGATTTTGGGTCATGATGTGGTGGCTAGGACCACGGAGAATGTTAGAGGGTCAAAGAAAGAGGTAATGATTGGGGAAGTCAAAGGGGTCAACGGTGGGAAACTCACGAAGTCAGTGTCGTGCCATCAAAGTCTTTACCCATATCTATTGTATTACTGTCATTCTGTTCCGAAAGTGAGGGTCTACGTGGCGGAGATACTTGACGTGTCTCGCAAGACAAAGATGAACAATGGTGTTGCCATATGTCATATAGACACGTCATCATGGAGCCCAGGGCATGGTGCTTTCATGGCACTTGGGTCGGGTCCGGGTCGCATTGAAGTTTGCCATTGGATATTTGAGAATGACATGACATGGACCATCGCAGATTGAAGACGAATTGTGTGCCTTTTTTAAAAATATAAATACATATTAATGATGTGGTCTTTAGAGTTTGTAATATAATGTGACAGTCTCACACTATTCACTCACAACTTATCATTTATGCACTTTTAATGTAAACTAAATTGATAATCATGTGGAAAAATACCTCGCCACTTATTTGTTAAAAAAAATATGTTTCATTTTATTAACGACATAGAAATACCATTAAAAGGCACGGACTAGTAAGCGGCTAGACTCGAATAACACAGAAGAGATAAAAAAAGACATTTAAAAAGATGAATAAGTTACTTTTTGATTCCTGTGTTTTAAAAGTTTAACGTCCTGAGTCCCTAACCGTTTATTTTATAATGTTTTGAGTAGTAAAGATAGTAAGAAATTCAGGGCGTTAAACTTTTTTATTTTAGACTAAAATGATTAAAACCACTAAAATATAATAATTAATTTACTCTAAAAAGATTTATACATATTTGTGATGTTATAGAGCATGTCATACTACTTGTCACGAGAAGGATCTTGTAACAAAAGTCATATGATTTAGAATTGTCCTTTTGTAGCCAAGCATGCAAACCAAGTGGTTCCCCCATCTACACATCACACCATAGATCACACCTCCTATCCTACTATCCACGACTCAAGGTGTCAAATAAAGGGCTGGCTCTTTGTGCCGGTCAATTTTTGTCGAGTCCGAGACCCAAATTTTCAATAAGCCCGAAAACTCTTTATAAGCTTTTATATATTTATTAAATTATATATTTAATATATTCATCCATTTAATATGCAAAAAATGTTAGTGGTGTAGTGGAAAAAACCATTTCAAGATGATGTAAAGGTTTCATGTTCAAGTCTTGGCTTCACCACTAAATTTTATTTTTTTAATACATTTCCCCTTAACCATATTTTTGGGCCCAATTCTTTTTTACGCCCAAGGCCTAAATTTTTTCTAGAGTTTTCGGGGACGGTTCTGGTCAAATAAACGTATTTGTGTTTCGGATGAACTGATATAATATGTATATCGTCGACAATTAAGGATGTTGTTGGATTAGCGGCTATCGAACTTGCATGTCAATCAAACATCTTTTGTTTTAAATTTTGAAACATTTAATGCATGCTAATCAAACAAGTTTTGTTTTATGTTTTCAGACGTTTAAAGGATGCAGTGTGTATAGTGTTTTATTGATAATAGGTTGCGAGTAACATTTAATTATTTGGGGAAGGGAGACAATGTGGATGGTATTTTATTGATACGGATTACATGAGTAATATTTGAATATTTAAATGAAAATAAACGTGTGAGAAAGTACCCAAAAGTTTTTAATCTTCTAGTCTTCTAGATGCTTTATTTATTTAAAATAAATCAATTATGTAACTATTTTGATAGTACTTCATATATGATCTATACATTGAATGTAAAACTAAGAAAAGATGAACTTTTAGGTGGGTTGACCCAACGTAACACAACCTTTGATTGGCTTTTTTTTTGTTTTTCAAAATGTAGCTAAATGTAACTAGAATTTTTAGTTAAAGGTTATCGAATGATTCTATTTTTTTCTACCACCTGTAAATAGAAGGTATAACTTATTTATTTACTTTGAAAACTAAGACAACAAATTCTGACGATCATAGACTCTCTTACCCTTCATTGGTTCCTAGAGAAAGGGGCACTCCAATGTATTAATTATAACCCCAACTAACTAACACATGTAATGTTAGATTTGGTGCAAATTACTCATTAACTAGTAAACACTGACGGCACTTACCCATGACATAAACTTTTTTTTTAATTTAAAAAAAGTTAAATGCCCTAATCAATCAAAACTCACCCACCAATCTTAAGACCAACAACCTCCTTAAAAAAACTCAACAACTATTAGCTTAACCAACCCACTTTACTTACCTTAAGAGATGATAGAGATATTATGACACTAGTTTGAATCCTTAAACCCCTACCCATAAAGTGTCCCTTCCCCTCTCATAGCCTGATAATTAAAATAATCAACCAAACCCTAAACAATCTTAAATAACCTACCAAGATATAGTGTCGTAGGCGTTGGTAAAGGTTGAATAATTAATATATACAAACTACTTTTGGATATATTAAACCAAAAAGTCAGAAACAACCATCACAACTTTAAGATGGATATACCTAGAACATATATAATTCAAGCATGCATGTTGAGTGGTAAGTTATAAAAACAAAGATTATTATGTGATCATCTGTCATAAATGTGAAACTCAAAACAGATATCTTGTAAAAAGTATGTAAACTTATATAAATAAAATTCAGAATAAATTACGTTGATTTTCTATGGCTTGAGTTAACTAGATACCAACATTGGATATTTGGACATCACTATTAGTGGAGTCAAATATTATCTAACGGAAATGTTATCCAACGGTTGGGCAATTCGAATCGTATAATACTATACGAGTCGTATAGATTTCTTTCAAAAACTTGATCAACTTTTGAGTATCATGTGCAAAATTTTAGCTATATGCCCCGTATAGCAATAGCACTATGCGAGTTGTATATGAATAAAACTATACGAGTAGTATAGTACTATACAAATCATATAATGAACATAACTTTACCACACGTATGACCCTATACGAGTTGTATAGCTCTTATTTTTTTATCTCATTGATTTTATATTAAACTTAAATAAAAATTGAATAAACATTAATAAGAAATAATAATTACAATAATAAGAATAATAACAAATAATGCAATTTGATTAATTTATAATCAAAAATCTAAATCGATATAAGATGTAGTATGAGTATTTGCTATCATATAACAATACACGTGCATAGGTGACAAGTACATGATTTCCAAACGGAGCCCTTGTAATATGATATTTGTAATGTGTCCAATAAACACTCAGTGTAGGTATCGGATATTCGCCATCTGACTAAACCATGATATAATGGTTATTATTAACAAGAGCAAATGAAACAACTCGATGAGGGATGCCATCTTTTGGAGATGACCATAATGGGAAATATGTTGAACTATTGTTATTGCTTAAAAATGAACAATCGCGCTAAAGTGGATAGCAATCAAGAATCTTGTGTGCGGCATCTGCATCAAATTATTCTTCTCGTGCAAATCTGGTCTTAACAATCCTAAGGAATGGCATATATCGTCAATTAATCCTTTAAAAAACATGCGTGTGGATTTCTTATTTCGGAATGTATCATGTAGAAGTTTGGCCCAAATGTAGAGCCACTGATTTTCATGATACTATTAAGCTATAGCTACAACCCGAAAACAATAATACCATCAGGAGCAACATCTTGTATACGTGAGACGTACGAGTGAAAGATAGAAGGAATATCATTCCGAAACCAGTTAATATTGTTCATTTCTTGATAGTCGATATTGATGAAAACCCGATAGTCTCTTGTGATAACCCCCTGAAATCATAACCTCCTATTCTTGAAAACGTTGAATGATAGTGTTTCATTACAGGCTTTTGATAGTTATCGACGACATTTGGTCTTCGGGTATCGTGGGAGTCCGTGAATGAACTATGTCTCGCAGGGTTATGCATATTTTGTTGCTAGTAACTGAGCGAACTAAGTCTCGCAAGGTGCCTATTTTTTGTTGCTCCTTTAAATTTGGAAGCTCATAAGTATTTTCGAGAACTGCAAGCTCTTTCGTGTTTGTTTTGCTTATATAAACCATCGGTTTGATCTTCACCAACAAACTTTTTTCACTAGATGGGATGGACCATTAACAGTTGTATCACCAGATCTATTTCTTGTTGGAAATATTAATGAGGAACATATAAGTTGGTATGTTTCCTCCATCCCACATTGGTGGGGGAGGTGAAAGTTGAGTGCCTTATAAGGGATTACCCCTTATGGGCCTCCAAATTGTTAAATGGGTTGAGAAGTGGGTCAAGTCCACACGCGCGCTGAGCCGAGCCGAGCCGCGAGCTCGCGAATGGGCGCACTTTGCACTTCGCACGGGGATTACTCTAGGAATTCGAATTTGAGATGGATATCTCTAGGAGTTTATATTCGAATTAGTTGATAATAATTATCCCATTCCCCGTTTTTCTCATTCTCTGTTGAAATCCCAACTTATAAATAAAGGCCTCCTGCTACCCATTCTTTACATATATTTTCACAGCCTCCTACTGGTGTTCCTGTTTCTTCTCCAGCTTCTGCATTTTCTGGTTTCCATTGTTGTTGGAATACCAGATCAGTTCTTCATTAAATCATGTGTGTTTACGCTGCAGCTCATAGCAATACGAGCGCGTAAAATCCTTTAAGGACAGAAATCATCCGTGCAGTTCAAGAATCTCGGTTTCTTAAATCGCCAGGTTGGTTTTAGTTTTTGCGTGTTATTTAAATTCGTCCGATAACGAGACAGTCTCCTTCTACCTTTCTTCAATCAAATGGATGTAAAGACTACGTTTCTAAATGGGTATCTAAATGAGGAGATTTATTTGGAGCAACCAGAAGGGTTTGTGATGCCTGGACAAGAGAACAAAGTGTGTAGACTTATTAAATCTCTTTATGGTTTGAAGCAAGCTCCTAAACAGTGGCATGAGAGGTTTGACACCACTGTGACTGCTTTCGGATTTCGACACAATAGTGCTGATAGGTGTATCTATACTAAATGCAAACCTGATTATACACTCGTGATTTGTCTATATGTTGATCATTAGCACTCACCTTGAAAGTATTTCTGAAACTAAGAAATATCTGTCCTCGAACTTTAAGATGAAAGATCTAGGAGAAGTTGATACCATTCTTGGGATCAAGGTGAAAAGAACTGAAAGTTAAATTTCTCTAAGTCAATCTCATTACATAGAGAAAATTCTGACTAAGTTTCAACACTTGAACATTAAAGAGTTTAATACTCCATTTGATCAAAGTGTGAAACTTAATGTGAACTCAGGGAGAGCAGTGGCTCAACTGGAGTATGCGAGTGCTATTGGAAGTATGATGTATGCCACACATTGCACTCGTCCTGATATTGCTTTTGCTGTAAGCAAACTTAGTCAGTATACTGTCAATCCAGGGACAGAACACTGGAAAGCAGTGGGTAGAGTACTTGGATACCTGAAAAGGACCAGTAACTTAGAACTGATATACACGTCTAATTCCAGAATACTCGGAGGATATTCTGATACGAGCTGGATTGATCACACCAGTGATTCAAAATCTACAAATGGGTGGATTTACACTCTAGCAGGAGGAGCAATTTCTTGGGCGAGCAAGAAACAGACGTGTATTGCCCACTCAACTATGGAAGCTGAGTTCATAGCACTAGCTGCGGCTGGTAAGGAAACAGAGTGGATTAGAGATCTACTTACGGACATCCGTTTCTGGGATGTTCCAATGCCGTATATTCCCATGTATTGTGATAGTGAGGCCACACTATCTAAAGTATACAACGCAGTGTATAATGGGAGGTCAAGACACATAGGTCTACGGCACAATTATGTGAGACAACTTCTTGAAAGTGGTACCATCAAGGTTGTCTATGTCAAGACGAGTAAGAACTTGGCTGATCCGTTAACTAAACCTCTGACGAGAGATTTGGTAGTGAATACCACGAGAGACATGGGTCTAAAACCACAATAGAATCGTTAGTGATGGAAACCCAACTTGAACTTAGTGCTCCTATTTCTCAAGTTTAATGGGTAAAAACGAAGTCACTTAATGATAGAAGGTGCTATCAATTTTTTGATAGATCCATGTGAGGTATGATAGTACGTCGTTGCCGAGAACAAGGGTGAGCTAATGCTCTTAACAAAGTTTTGGAGGCATCCAAGCAACATTGATGATGTAAAACTTTGCCTATATGATCTAGGGGTGGTGCCACCTCGAGTGAAGATAAGTGGTTTGTCTTCTAAAGGATCATGAAAAGGGTTTATAGCGCACGGCCATATTCGCGCTCAGTGAGAACGCAAAGTCGACCGGTGATGTGTGGGGGTAAACCGTAGGGGGCTATCAGATTAATGGTTTAATTCCATAGGACACCATCGAATCTGTCTCTTCTTGTTTATCAACATAAACTGGGTTTAATCTTCGTGCCACCTAGTGACATCATCTGTCTAAGTGAGAGGAAACATTCCAACATGGTGGGGGATTGTTGGAAATATTAATGAGGAACATACAAGTTGGTATGTTTCCTCCATCCAACATTGGTGGGGGAGGTTAAAGTTGAGTGCCTTATAAGGGATTACCCATTATGAGCCTCCAAAGTATTAAATCGGTTGAGAAGTGGGTCCAGCCCACACGCGCGCCGAGCCGAGTTGAACCACGAGCTCGCGAATGGGCGCGTTTGAGGTGCGAATGGACGCGTTTGAGGCGCACTTTGCACTTCGCACGTACGCATCGTCGCTAGGAGCTGTGGGGCTTTTATTTTTAGCTAGGCTCCGGTTCAGGTGTGTTAGATCTGTGGATGAGATAAAGCTGAGTTAAGATTGGGATAGAGATGAATTCGAAACAGTGGGGGTTATCTCCACCAGTTTGAATTCGTATGGGATTACTCTAGGAAATCGAATTTGAGATGGATATCTCTAGGAGTTTATATTCGAATTAGTTCATAATGTTTATCCCATTCCCCGTTTTTCTCATTCTATGTTGAAACCCAACTTATTAATAAAGGCCTCTTGCTACCCAGTCTTTACATATATTTTCGCAGCCTCCTACTGTTGTTCCTGTTTCTTCTCCAGCTTCTGCGTTTTCTGGTTTCCATTGCTGTTGGAATACCATATCAGTTCTGCATTAAATCCTGGGAGTTTAGGCTGCAGCTCATAGCAATACGAGCGCGTAAAATCTTTTAAGGACAGGAATCATCCGTGCAGTTCAAGAATCTCGGTTTCTTAAATCGCCAGGTTGGTTTTAGTTTTTGCGTGTATTTTAAATTCGTCCGATAACGGGACAGTCTCCTTCTACCTTTCTTTAATCAAATGGATGTAAAGACTGCGTTTCTAAATGGATATCTAAATGAGGAGATTTATTTGGAGCGACCAGAAGGGTTTGTGATGCCTGGACAAGAGAACAAAGTGTGTATACTTATTAAATCTCTTTATGGTTTGAAGCAAGCTCCTAAACAGTGGCATGAGAGGTTTGACACCACTGTGACTGCTTTCGGGTTTCGACACAATAGTGCTGATAGGTGTATCTATACTAAATGCGAACCCGGTTATACAGTCATGATTTGTCTCTATGTTGATGATATGTTGATCATTAGCTCTCACCTTGAAGGTATTTCTGAAACTAAGAAATATCTGTCCTCGAACTTTAAGATGAAAGATCTAGGAAAAGTTGATACCATTCTTGGGATCAAGGTGAAAAGAACTGAAAGTCAGATTTCTCTAAGTAAATCTCATTACATAGAGAAAATTCTGACTAAGTTTCAACAGTTGAACATTAAAGAGTTTAATACCCCATTTGATCCAAGTGTGAAACTTAATGTGAACTCAGGGAGAGCAGTGGCTAAACTGCAGTATGCGAGTGCTATTGGAAGTATGATGTATGCAACACATTGCACTCGTCCTGATATTGCTTTTGCTGTAAGAAAACTGAGTCAGTATACTGTCAATCCAGGGACATAACACTGGAAAGCAGTGCGTAGAGTACTTGGATACCTGAAAAGGACCAGTAACTTAGAACTGACATACACGTCTAATTCCAGAATACTCGAAGGTTATTCTGATGCGAGCTGGATTGATCACACCAGTGATTCAAAATCTACAAGTGGGTCGATTTACACTCTAGCAGGAGGAGCAATTTCTTGGGCGAGCAAGAAACAGATGTGTATTGCCCACTCAACTATGGAAGCTGAGTTCATAGCACTAGCTGCGGCTGGTAAGGAAGTAGAGTGGATTAGAGATCTACTTACGGACATCCGTTTGTGGGATGTTCCAATGCCGTATATTCCCATGTATTATGATAGTGAGGCCACACCATCTAAAGTATATAACATAGTGTATAATGGGAGGTCAAGACACATAGGTCTACGGCACAATTATGTAAGACAACTTCTTGAAAGTGGTACCATCAAGGTTGTCTATGTCAAGACGAGTAAGAACTTGGCTGATCCGTTTACTAAACCTCTGACGAGAGATTTGTTAGTGAATACCGCGAGAGACATGGGTCTATAGCCAAAATAGAATCGTTAGTGATGAAACCCAACTTGAACTTAGTGCTCCTATTTCTCAAGTTTAATGGGTAAAAATGAAGTCACTTAATGATAGAAGGTACTATCAATTTTTTGATAGATCCATGTGAGGTATGATAGTACGTCGTTGCCGAGAACAAGGGTGAGCTAATGCTCTTAACAAAGTTTTGGAGGCATCCAAGCAACGTGGATGATGTAAAACTTTGCCTATATGATCTAGGGGTGGTGCCACCTCGAGTGATAATGTTTATCCCATTCCCCGTTTTTCTCATTCTCTGTTGAAATCCCAACTTATAAATAAATGCCTCCTACTACCCATTCTTTACATATATTTTCGCAGCCTCCTACTAGTGTTCCTGTTTCTTCTCCAGCTTCTGCGTTTTCTGGTTTCCATTGCTGTTGGAATACTAGATCAGTTCTACATTAAATCCTGGGAGTTGACGCCGCAGCTCCCAGCAATACGAGCGCGTAAAATCCTTTAAGGACAGGAAACATGAAAAGGGTTTATAGCGCATGGCCATATTCGCGCTCAGTGAGGATGCAAAGTCGGCCGGTGATGTGTGGGGGTAAACCGAAGGGGGCTATCAGGTTAATGGATTAATTCCATAGGACACCATGGAATCTGTCTCTTCTTGTTTATCAACATAAACTGGGTTTAATCTTCGTGACACCTAGTGACATCATCTGTCTAAGTGAGTGGAAACATTCCAACTTGGTTGGGGATTGTTGGAAATATTAATGAGGAACATACAAGTTGGTATGTTTCCTCCATCCCACATTGGTGGGGGAGGTTAAAGTTGAGTGCCTTATAAGTGATTACCCCTTATGGGGCTCCAAAGTGTTAAATGGGTTGAGAAGTGGGTCAATCCCACACGCGCGGCGAGCCGAGCCGAGCCGAGCCGTGAGCACGCGAATGGGCGCGTTTGAGGCGCGAATGGGCGCGTTGAAGCGCACTTTCCACTTCGCACGTACGCATCGTCGCTAGGAGCTGAGGAGCTTTTATTTTAAGCTAGGGTCCGGTTCAGGTGTGTTAGATCTGTGGATCGAGATAAAGCTGAGTTAAGATTGGAATAGAGATTAATTCGAAACAGTGGGGGTTATCTCCACCAGTTCGAATTCGTATGGGATTACTCTAGGAATTTGAATTTGAGATGGATATCTCTAGGAGCTTATATTCGAATTAGTTGATAATGTTTATCCCATTCCCCTTTTTTTCATTCTCTGTTGAAATCCCAACTTATTAATAAAGGCCTCCTGCTACCCATTCTTTACATATATTTTCGCAGCCTCCTACTGGTGTTCCTTTTTCTTCTCCAGCTTCAGCGTTTTCTGGTTTCTATTGCTGTTGGAATACTAGATCAGTTCTGCATTAAATCCTGGGAGTTTACGCTGCAGCTCACAGCAATACGAGCGCGTAAAATCTTTTAAGGACAAGAATCATCCGTGCAGTTCAAGAATCTCGGTTTCTTAAATCGCCAGGCTGGTTTTAGTTATTGCGTGTTATTTAAATTCGTCCGATAACGAGACAGTCTCCTTCTACCTTTCTTCAATCAAATGGATGTAAAGACTGCGTTTCTAAATGGGTATCTAAATGAGGAGATTTATTTGGAGCAACCAGAAGGGTTTGTGATGCCTGGACAAGAGAACAAAGTGTGTAGACTTATTAAATCTCTTTATGGTTTGAAGCAAACTCCTAAACAGTGGCATGAGAGGTTTGACACCACTGTGACTGCTTTCGGGTTTCGACACAATAGTGCTGATAGGTGTATCTATACTAAATGCGAACCCGGTTATACAGTCGTGATTTGTCTCTATGTTGATGATATGTTGATCATTAGCACTCAACTTGAAGGTATTTCTGAAACTAAGAAATATCTGTCCTCGAACTTAAAGATGATAGATTTAGGAGAAGTTGATACCATTCTTGGGATCAAGGTGAAAAGAACTGAAAGTCAGATTTCTCTAAGTCAATCTCATTACATAGAGAAAATTCTGACTAAGTTTCAAAACTTGAACATTAAAGAGTTTAATACCCAATTTGATCTAAGTGTGAAACTTAATGTGAAGTCAGGGAGAGCAGTGGCTCAACTGGAGTATGCGAGTGCTATTGGAAGTATGATGTATGCAACACATTGCACTCGTCCTGATATTGCTTTTGCTGTAAGCAAACTGAGTCAGTATACTGTCAATCCAGGGACAGAACACTGGAAAGCAGTGGGTAGAGTACTTGGATACCTGAAAAGGACCAGTAACTTAGAACTGACATACACGTCTAATTCCAGAATACTCGGAGGTTATTAAGATGCGAGCTGGATTGATCACACTAGTGATTCAAAATCTACAAGTGGGTGGATTTACACTCGGGCAGGAGGAGCAATTTCTTGGGCGAGTAAGAAACAGACGAGTATTGCCCACTCAACTATGGAAGCTGAGTTCATAGCACTAGCTGCGGCTGGTAAGGAAGCAGAGTGGATTAGAGATCTACTTACGGACATCCGTTTGTGGGATGTTCCAATGCCGTATATTCCCAAGTATTGTGATAGTGAGGCCACACTATCTAAAGTATACAACGCAGTGTATAATGGGAGGTCAAGACACATAGGTCTACGGCACAATTATGTGAGACAACTTCTTGAAAGTGGTACCATCAAGGTTGTCTATGTCAAGACGAGTAAGAACTTGGCTGATACGTTTACTAAACCTCTGACGAGAGATTTGGTAGTTAATACCGCGAGAGACATGGGTCTAAAACCACAATAGAATCGTTAGTGATGGAAACCCAACTTGAACTTAGTGCTCCTATTTCTCAAGTTTAATGGGTAAAAAAGAAGTCACTTAATGATAGAAGGTACTATCAATTTTTTGATAGATCCATGTGAGGTATGGTAGTACGTCGTTGACGAGAACAAGGGTGAGCTAATGCACTTAACAAAGTTTTGGAGGCATCCAAGCAACATGGATGATGTAAAACTTTGTCTGTATGATCTAAGGGTGGTGCCGCCTCGAGTGAAGATAAGTGGTTTGTCTTCTAAAGGATCATGAGAAGGGTTTATAGCGCACGGCCATATTCGCGCTCAGTGAGAACGCAAAGTCGGCCGGTGATGTGTGGGGTAAACTAAAGGGGGCTATCAGGTTAATAATTTAATTCCATAGGACACCATCGAATCTATCTCTTCTTGTTTATCAACATAAACTGGGTTTAATCTTTGTGACACCTAGTGACATCATCTGTCTAAGTGAGAGGAAACATTCCAACTTGGTGGGGGATTGTTGGAATATTAATGAGGAATATACAAGTTGGTATGTTTCCTTCATCCCACATTGGTGGGGGAGGTGAAAGTTGAGTGCCTTATAAGGGATTACCCCTTATGGGCCTCCAAAGTGTGAAATGGGTTGAGAAGTGGGTGAAGCCCACACGCGCGCCGAGCCGAGCCGAGCCGCGAGCTCGCGAATGGGCGCGTTTGAGGCGCACTTTGCACTTCGCACGTACGCATCATCGCTAGGAGCTGAGGATCTTTTATTTTTAGCTAGGGTCCGGTTCAGGTGTGTTAGATCTGTGGATCGAGATAAAGCTGAGTTAAGATTGGGATAGAGATGAATTCGAAATAGTGGGGGTTACCTCCACCAGTTCGAATTCGTATGGGATTACTCTAGGAATTCGAATTTGAGATGGATATCTCTATGAGTTTATATTCGAATTAGTTGATAATGTTTATCCCATTCCCCGCTTTTCTCATTCTCTGTTGAAATCCCAACTTAGAAATAAAGGCCTCCTGCTACCCATTCTTTACATATATTTTCGCAGCCTCCTACTGGTGTTCCTGTTTCTTCTCCAGCTTCTGCGTTTTCTGGTTTCCATTGCTGTTGGAATACCATATCAGTTCTGCATTAAATCCTGAAAGTTTACGCTGCAGCTCACAGCAATACGAGCGCATAAACTCCTTTAAGGACAGAAATCATCCGTGCAGTTCAAGAATCTCGGTTTCTTAAATCGTCAGGTTGGTTTTAGTTTTTGCGTGTTATTTGAATTCGTCCGATAACGAGACAGTCTCCTTCTACCTTTCTTCAATCAAATGGATGTAAAGACTACGTTTCTAAATGGGTATCTAAATGAGGAGATTTAATTGGAGCAACCAGAAGGGTTTGTGATGCCTTGACAAGAGAACAAAGTGTGTAGACTTATTAAATCTCTTTATGGTTTGAAGCAAGCTCCTAAACAGTGGCATGAGAGGTTTGACACCACTGTGACTGCTTTCGGGTTTCGACACAATAGTGCTGATAGGTGTATCTATACTAAATGCGAACCCGGTTATACAGTCGTGATTTGTCTCTATGTTGATGATATGTTGATCATTAGCACTCACCTTGAAGGTATTCCTGATACTAAAAAATAGCTGTCCTCGAACTTTAAGATGAAAGATCTAGGAGAAGTTGATACCATTCTTGGGATCAAGGTGAAAAGAACGGAAAGTCAAATTTCTCTAAGTCAATCTCATTACATAGAGAAAATTCTGACTAAGTTTCAACACTTGAACATTAAAGAGTTGAATACCCCATTTGATCCAAGTGTGAAACTTAATGTGAACTCAGGGAGAGCAGTGGCTCAACTGGAGTATGCGAGTGCTATTGGAAGTATGATGTATGCAACACATTGCACTCGTCCTGATATTGCTTTTGCTGTAAGCAAACTTAGTCAGTATACTGTCAATCCAGGGACAGAACACTGGAAAGCAGTGAGTAGAGTACTTGGATACCTGAAAAGGACCAGTAACTTAGAACTAACATACACGTCTAATTCCAGAATACTCGGAGGTTTTTCTGATACGAGATAGATTGATCACACAAGTGATTCAAAATCTACAAATGGGTGGATTTACACTCTACCAGGAGGAGCAATTTCTTGGGTTAGCAAGAAACAGACGTGTATTGCCCACTCAACTATGGAAGCTGAGTTCATAGCACTAGCTGCGGCTGGTAAGGAAGCAGAGTGGATTAGAGATCTACTTACGGACATCCGTTTGTGGGATGTTCCAATGCCATATATTCCCATGTATTATGATAGTGAGGCCACACTATCTAAAGTATACAATGCAGTGTATAATGGGAGGTCAAGACACATAGGTCTACGGCACAATTATGTGAGACAACTTCTTGAAAGTGGTACCATCAAGGTTGTCTATGTCAAGACGAGTAAGAACTTGGCAGATCCGTTTACTAAACCTCTGACGAGAGATTTGGTAGTGAATACGGCGAGAGACATGGGTCTAAAACCGCAATAGAATCGTTAGTGATGGAAACCCAACTTGAACTTAGTGCTCCTATTTCTCAAGTTTAATGGGTAAAAACGAAGTCACTTAATAATAGAAGGTACTATAAATTTTTTGATAGATCCATGTGAGGTATGATAGTACGTCATTGCCGAGAACAAGGGTGGGCTAATACTCTTAACAAAGTTTTGGAGGCATCCAAGCAACGTGGATGATGTAAAACTTTGCCTATATGATCTAGGGGTGGTTCCGCCTCGAGTGAAGATAAGTGGTTTGTCTTCTAAAGGATCATGAAAAGGGTTTATAGCGCACGGCCATATTCGCGCTCAGTGAGAATGCAAAGTCGGCCGGTGATGTGTAGGGGTAAGCCGAAGGGGGCTATCAGGTTAATGGTTTAATTCCATAGGACACCATCGAATCTGTCTCTTCTTGTTTATCAACATAAACTGGGTTTAATCTTTGTGACACCTAGTGACATCATCTGTCTAAGTGAGAGGAAACATTCCAACTTGGTGGGGGATTGTTGGAAATATTAATGAGGAACATACAAGTTGGTATGTTTCCTCCATCCCACATTGGTGGGGCAGGTGAAAGTTGAGTGCCTTATAAGGGATTACCCCTTATGGGCCTCCAAAGTGTTAAATGGGTTGAGAAGTAGGTCAAGCCCACACGCGCGCCGAGCCGAACCGAGCCGCGAGCTCGCGAATGGGCGCGTTTGAGGCGCGAATGGGCGCGTTTGAGGCGCACTTTTCAGTTCGCACGTACGCATCGTCGCTAGGAGCTGAGGAGCTTTTATTTTTAGCTAGGGTCCGGTTCAGGTGTGTTAGATCTGTGGATCGAGATAAAGCTGAGTTAAGATTGGGATAGAGATGAATTCGAAACAGTGGGGGTTATCTCCACCAGTTCGAATTCGTATGGGAGTACTATAGGAATTCGAATTTGAGATATATATCTCTAGGAGTTTATGTTCGAATTAGGTTATAATGTTTATCCATTCCCCGTTTTTCTCATTTTTGTTGAAATCCCAACTTATAAGTAATGGTCTCCTGCTACCCATTTTTTACATATATTTTCGCAGCTTCCTACTGGTGTTTCTGTTTCTTCTCCAACTTCTGCGTTTTCTGGTTTCCATTGCTGTTGGAATACAAGATCAGTTCTGCGTTAAATCCTGAGAGTTTACACTGCAGCTCACAGCAATTCTAGCGCGTAAAATCCTTTAAGGACAAGAATCATCCGTGTAACATCCGTCAAAAACCGGGTTAACCAAACCCGCTTCGTTTATTAACCGAACATCCAGTTAAAATTTCCGTTGCATGTTTAGGGTTCAAACAAATTTTAAACAATACATAATTAATAAATATATTAGAATTTAAAATCTATAATTGAAAATTTATAATAAATAATGAAATAAAAATAATTTGCTGATGCCGAGTTTCGAACCCGGGTCACTCTCAAGACCAAACACACTTAACACCACTCCGCCATGCACACTAGTTATATGATTTCTGAAAAAAAAAACTCTTATACGAAAACTCACAGAGTCACCGGTTTGAACAAATTCTGTAACCGCCGAAACTGACTCAATCTTTGAATCCGACGTTTGACTCCGAATTCACGTGAATGCAATTGATGATAAACGTCGGTTATAACCGAAAACTTAATTCAATTTCATTCAAGAACCGTGAGTTTCATAACCCAAAACTTGAAATCACATATACTTAAAAATACCTTCAGTCAGGAAAACCCAACTCGTTTATTCGCTCGAATCAACTCTCAACACACTCGCTAACCTCTCTACAAGTCCCTTTTCAGCAAGAACAACTCGCCGGAAATTTTCTGCAACTCGCCGGACTTTCGCCGGAAAACCGAGACTCACATCAAAACGGTAAAAACCTCGACTCTTTCGGTTTCAATCCATTGTTAGACTATTACTAACTTCAATTCATCAACCAGAATCAATCCCAGACGACGTTGCCGGATATTCTGCAATCGCCGGAAAACCTCTGGAATTTCCAAAATCACGCTGTGAATCGGTATAATCATTCAAACCTTTTGACAATCATTGTTTAGTAACTCAATTTCACATCTAATCGATCAAAACTGTTAATTGATCCGATCAGACGGAGTTCACAAAACAGAGCCGACGATCCTTGCCGGAGTTCTGAGAAAGACGTCTGTTTCGGTACATTCATTTCCAAAATCCTCTCTATCCATCACATTTCAATCACTTATTAATTTCGTTAATCGAATTAAACAAGAACAGTTGAAAAATCGTGGTCTGTGTCTTTGAACGAAGAAGGTGAAGTCGAACTTATGTATAAGTATAATTAAAACAAGTTATATAAACGGGTTAGACACACAGTCCAGCGGTGGACTGTGTGCAAACAACTAACACACGTCTCGAGTTCGATCCCTGACACAACCTCACTCTCTGAAATTAAAATGTTCTTTTTAACCGAACCGGATCAACTCGCTGTAAGATGTTAAGTATAATAAAAATCAGTATATTAACCAAGTTAGACACACAGTCCAGCGGTGGACTGTGTGCAACACTAAACAACAGGTCCCGGGTTCGAGACCTGTTGTGTGCACCGGTCCGATATAATTAAATCCTTTTTAAAAATAAATGATTTCTGATTAAATTAAATAGTGTATAAATATAATTAAAAACAGAAATATTTCGGGTTAGACACGTAGCTCAGTTGGTAGAGCTGCGTGCACGCGTACGGGAGGTCACGGGTTCGAGCCTCACCCAGCGCATACATACACACGTCCTAACCGGTCAACAGTCAAAGTCAACGGTCAACGGTCAACTGGTCAAAAAGTCAAAATTTTATTTTCTTTTATTTATTTATTTTATTTAAAAATCAATTAAAAATACATAAAAATAATATTTCTAAAGTTAGAAAATTTCCTTGAACTCACAAAAATAAACCGAACAATCCCGTTAAGAAAACTAATTAAAAATTCTAATCTCAAATAAGAGTTTATTTATTTATCGAACTATTATGTTATTATTTAGGTTAGTTCCCTTGCCGATTAAATCCGAATTCGTGCGCATTCATCATCAATCCAAGAAACGCACCCACTGTGAGTGAATTCTTACAAATTCCCCATTTTATTCATGTTTTGGGGTGTATCATGTATCGCTTAAACTAATTCGCTTATTCAAACTCGTGCTATACCATATTATGATCTAAACTTAGAATGTAAATATTGTTTGTTGTTATGTATTACATATTGTCAAGTTGTATGTAAATTATTTGTTAGGCCCATCAGTTCCTCGTGGAAGACGAGTTGAACAACGCGTGCCTTAAAACTCATTCATTAGGCCCATCAGTTCGTAGAACAACGCGTGCCTCAAAACTCATTCATTAGGCCCATCAGTTCCTCGTGGGAGACGAGTTGAACAACGCGTGCCTCAAAACAATCAATTGTTGTATGTGTGTGCAATATTTAATATTATGTGTTTTGTGAATAAATTTACATCTACATTTACTCATATGTGGTTATGCACTTTAGTTTATAATCAATACAATAAACTCGTTTAAATGTTTTTCATAGGATTCACTCGCCAACTTTTTGTTGACCCAAAAACCATTTTTACACATGATACAGGTGGACAGGATGAAGCAAGGAACGCATAGGAAAGTGCCTTAGAAGAAAAATAATGAAGTCTAGAAAGATGTATTGAACATGTTGTACTAGTACGATTTGATTGTATGATCTTCTTTAAAATTGTAATAATAAATATGAAATATTATAATAAATGTCATGAGCTTTGATGAAAACCCAATCATGCCCCGATCACTTTTTCCGCTGCGGGTCGGGGTGTGACAGATTGGTATCAGAGCTTTTGACTATAGGGATATAGGATAGGTTATTAGACCCTTAGAGCCTATACTATAGTTGATTAGATTTTAATTGTTTATGTGGTTACATGCAAACTCATGATGTTTATTTCTTTCATATTTATTACATACACAAATGCATGCAAACACTTCCAATATTACATTTTGTGATATATAATGAATTATACTTACAGTCAAACATACATACTTACATACATATTCATCATACATATTTCAATGTTCACATATTCAAATCATCTTCATACTTCCGTTATTCAAGATTTTGTCGCATTTTTCATTTTTCAAATCTCATCAAAGTGAGTTCTACGACGGGCATGTAGTAACTGTAAGGGTACAAGTACCGGTAGTCGGAACGTCCTGTCTAGGTTGGCATTCGTATAAATCCAATATAACGGACTAGTTTGCCTACCTGGGGACTAACGATGAGAGTACGAAGGACCTATTAGGCCAAAGCATGCCACACCAAACGTCGTTCGAACTAACCCCACTTTGAGGTGTCACCGTGTCCACACCTGGATACATTCCGAATATCATACGTTACATACATATTTCTCGATTTTCTCTGGGTTTTAGTGTACGTAATCAGGCTAATACATGCGAACCATATGAAAAACCCGGTAATCATGGGGGCCCACATGATTACGAAGGTGAAGTATGGCGGCATGCAAGGCCCAATTACGAGCAAAGCCCAAGACATCCTATGGATGTAGTAGACTTATTATTCTATATTTATTTTATGAATGTTCATTCTTAAATACGACACATGACCCCTAAAACGTCCAACTCATACTCTTGATATGTATTCCTTGTAGATGTCTTCTAATTCCGCTCGTAGGAAGATGAGATCAGGAAAAGCCCGCGAGCGCATGGCTGCCCAAATCGCTCAACAAATGGCTGCCGTAATACCCAACATTGTAGTTCAAGTTCAACAAGCCCTTACCGCTAATCCCGCCAATCAAGAAGATCAAAATGTTGTCAACCCTCCCCCAAGTACCACTAAATGCACCTTCAAGCATTTCAAATCCTGCGACCCTCCAAAATACGAAGGGACTGAAGGTGTCACCGCTCTCCTCCATTGGTTTGAAGAAATGGAAAACACTTTTCTAAATTACGATTGCCCCGATGATCGCAAAGTGCGATATGCTACTGGTCGTTTACTTGGAATAGCACTTACATGGTGGAATACAGAGAAGGCCAAACGAGGTGTTGAAGATGCTATGACTTTGACTTGGGAAGAGTTGAAGAAATCATGACAAGACGGTTTTGCCCAAGAAGCGAAATCAAGAAATTGGAGGATGAGTTTTATTCTTTGAAACAAAAGGAAGGCGACCACACCACGTACAACAAGAGATTCCTCGAGTTAAATCAAATGGTTCCCAACTTGTTCACTCCTCTCTACCGTTTGATCGAGCACTACATTCGAGGTCTTCCTTCAAAAATTCAAAACTCTGTAATAAGTACCACACCTGCAACTTTGGAAGCAGCTATGGAGTTAGCTACAGAACTCACCGAGAACCGCATAAGAAATAAGGACTTCAAGGACGAGAAGAAGAAGGATAAAGCATCAACTGAAACCTCGAACTCCACCCAAACCGAATCCTTTCTCAACACATTTCTAAGAGAAAACGAGATGGGCAATTTTTCGCTGTCACCCAACGCAAACAACCAGCTTCACAAGCCGTACCCCTTCAAGCTATCCCAATCACTCAAGTAGCACCCAACTCAACTTACCCAAATAAGAAACCTTACCTTGGACCTCACCCTCAATGTAACACCTGCTTTTATCACCATCCCTCTACCTTACCTTGTCGACTATGTGCGAATTGTGGACGCTATGGTCATTTGAGCAAGGTTTGCCGCACCTCTCAAAACCCAACCCCACCCCCTACTCAAAACATGATCCAAACATATCAACAACCCCAATACCCCATGTTTCCTTATGTTCGAGCTTGTTTTAATTGTGGCGACCCTACCCACTTTAGAAACATGTGCCCTCGATTGGTTAACATCATAAACGCCCAAGCTCAAGCAAACCCAGTTAACCAAGCAAATCAAGAAAACCTAACCACTAGGCCACCAGCAAGAGGAAAAGTTTACAACATCAACGCCAATCCGGTTGAAGATAATGACGGCCTAAACGAACCACCGAACTAGTTTTCTTCACCAAAAATCAAGATTCAACTCCAACCGCTTAGTTTTTATTTTTTTCTTTATGTTATCTCAATTTTCACGTATCTCAAATTATAAATTGGAAATTTATCCAAGAATCTTAATGCGAATTACTATTTCAGTTTTGTTTTATACTCACTGATTTAACATTCATATCATCATACCTCACGACGTATCTCAATCTCATCATTTAAAGAAGTTGGGTTGTGTCTCACTTCTACATAGACTAACCTCTCCATCATAACAAATGAGAGAGGTACTGTCATCATTCAAACATGTATACTATCAGAATTAAGACTCAAGCTTTGGTTGTTGTGTTTGTTTACGTTTTAGAGTCACATAGGACTAATCATAACTTACAGATAAAATTAATGAAAATTTGACAAGAATATGGTGGATACGCCACTGGTACTTCCTATATATAAGTATTCTTGCCAAAGGATCAGAGGCATTGTCAGGCGGTTATGAGAAGTTCCATGTAGGATTTAGTAATGTCTTGGTTGAAGTTTGTTTTATACTCACTGATTTAGCATTCATATCATCATACATCTCAACGTATTTCAATCTCATCATTCAAAGAAGTTGGGCTGTGTCTCACTTCTACATAGACTAACCTCTTCATTATAACAAACGAGAGAGGTACTGTCATCATTCAAACATGTATACTATCAGAATTAAGACTCAAGCTTTGGTTGTAGTGTTTGTTTATGTTCTAGAGTCACATCATAAAACTAATCATAACTTACTGATAAAACCAATGAAAATTTGACAAGAATATGGTGGATACGTCGCTGGTACTTCCTATATATAAGTATTCTTGCCAAAGGATCAGAGGCATTGTCAGGCGGTTATGAGAAGTTCCATGTAGGTTTTAGTAGTAGAAGTTTTGTTTTAGGATATAACCTTATCTTTCCAAACGTATCAAAACTCTTGCGCATGAAATCATACTTAGTGAATCAAATCTATTTATCAATATTCTTTATCGTAGGCATCAAAAAGCGATTCCTGTAGCAGGGTACTCAACCCTTACAAGGAACGTTACCGCCTCCAACAAAAAAAATTTAAACTCTTACCCCCTTCTAAGTATGCAATTGTCAAATTAAAACACCATCCTTTTGAGTCAAACATGCCACTACATAAATTTCGGGACGAAATTTCTAAAAGTAGGGGATACTGTAACATCCGTCAAAAACCTGGTTAACCAAACCCGCTTCGTTTATTAACCGAACATCTAGTTAAAATTTTCGATGCATGTTTAGGGTTCAAACAAATTTTAAACAATACATAATTAATAAATATATTAGAATTTAAAATCTATAATTGAAAATTTATAATAAATAATGAAATAAAATAATTTGCTGATGCCGGGTTTCGAACCCGGGTCACTCTCAAGACCAAACACACTTAACACCACTCCGCCATGCACACTAGTTATATGATTTCTGAAAAAAAAACTCTTATACGAAAACTCACAGAGTCACCGGTTTGAACAAATTCTGTAACCGCCGAAACTGACTCAATCTTTGAATCCGACGTTTGACTCCGAATTCACGTGAATGCAATTGATGATAAACGTCGGTTATAACCGGAAACTTAATTCAATTTCATTCAAGAACCGTGAGTTTCATAACCGAAAACTTGAAATCACATATACTTAAAAATACCTTCAGTCAGGAAAACCCAACTCGTTTATTCACTCGAATCAACTCTCAACACACTCGCTAACCTCTCTACAAGTCCCTTTTCAGCAAGAACAACTCGCCGGAAATTTTCTGCAACTCGCCGGACTTTCGCCGGAAAACCGAGACTCACATCAAAACGGTAAAAACCTCGACTCTTTCGGTTTCAATCCATTGTTAGACTATTACTAACTTCAATTCATCAACCAGAATCAATCCCAGACGACGTTGCCGGATATTCTGCAATCGCCGGAAAACCTCTGGAATTTCCAAAATCACGCTGTGAATCGGTATAATCATTCAAACCTTTTGACAATCATTGTTTAGTAACTCAATTTCACATCTAATCGATCAAAACTGTTAATTGATCCGATCAGACGGAGTTCACAAAACAGAGCCGACGATCCTTGCCGGAGTTCTGAGAAAGACGTCTGTTTCGGTACATTCATTTCCAAAATCCTCTCTATCCATCACATTTCAATCACTTATTAATTTCGTTAATTGAATTAAACAAGAACAGTTGAAAAATCGTGGTCTATGTCTTTGAACGGAGAAGGTGAAGTCGAACTTATGTATAAGTATAATTAAAACAAGTTATATAAACGGGTTAGACACACAGTCCAGCGGTGGACTGTGTGCAAACAACTAACACACGTCTCGAGTTCGATCCCTGACACAACCTCACTCTCTGAAATTAAAATGTTCTTTTTAACCGAACCGGATCAACTCGCTGTAAGATGTTAAGTATAATAAAAATCAGTATATTAACCAAGTTAGACACACAGTCCAGCGGTGGACTGTGTGCAACACTAAACAACAGGTCCCGGGTTCGAGACCTGTTGTGTGCACCGGTCCGATATAATTAAATCCTTTTTAAAAATAAATGATTTCTGATTAAATTAAATAGTGTATAAATATAATTAAAAACAGAAATATTTTGGGTTAGACACGTAGCTCAGTTGGTAGAGCTGCGTGCACGCGTACGGGAGGTCTCGGGTTCGAGCCTCACCCAGCGCATACATACACACGTCCGAACCGGTCAACAGTCAAAGTCAACGGTCAACGGTCAACTGGTCAAAAAGTCAAAATTTTTATTTTCTTTTATTTATTTATTTTATTTAAAAATCAATTAAAAATACATAAAAATAATATTTTTAAAGTTAGAAAATTTCCTTGAACTCACAAAAATAAACCGAACAATCCCGTTAAGAAAACTAATTAAAAATTCTAATCTCAAATAAGAGTTTATTTATTTATCGAACTATTATGTTATTATTTAGGTTAGTTCCCTTGCCGATTAAATCCGAATTCGTGCGCATTCATCATCAATCCAAGAAACGCACCCACTGTGAGTGAATTCTTACAAATTCCCCATTTTATTCATGTTTTGGGGTGTATCATGTATCGCTTAAACTAATTCGCTTATTCAAACTCGTGCTATACCATATTATGATCTAAACTTAGAATGTAAATATTGTTTGTTGTTATGTATTACATATTGTCAAGTTGTATGCAAATTATTTGTTAGGCCCATCAGTTCCTCGTGGAAGACGAGTTGAACAACGCGTGCCTTAAAACTCATTTATTAGGCCCATCAGTTCGTAGAACAACGCGTGCCTCAAAACTCATTCATTAGGCCCATCAGTTCCTCGTGGGAGACGAGTTGAACAACGCGTGCCTCAAAACAATCAATTGTTGTATGTGTGTGTAATATTTAATATTATGTGTTTTATGAATAAATTTACATCTACATTTACTCATATGTGGTTATGCACTTTATTTTATAATCAATACAATAAACTCGTTTAAATGTTTTTCATAGGATTCACTCGCCAACTTTGTTTTTGACCCAAAAACCATTTTTACACATGATACAGGTGGACAGGATGAAGCAAGGAACACATAGGAAAGTGCCTTAGAAGAAAAATAATGAAGTCTAGAAAGATGTATTGAACATGTTGTACTAGTACGATTTGATTGTATGATCTTCTTTAAAATTGTAATAATAAATATGAAACATTATATAAATGTCATGAGCTTTGATGAAAACCCAATCATGGCCCGATCACTTTTTCCGCTGCGGGTCGGGTGTGACAATCCGTGCAGTTCAATAATCTCGGTTTCTTAAATCGCCAGGTTGGTGTTAGTTTTTGCGTGTTATTTAAATTCGTCCGATAACGGGACAGTCTCCTTCTACCTTTCTTCAATCAGTTTGTTCAAGTTGGAATAAACTGGTTTGGCCAATAACTCGGTAATTAATAATAAAATAATTAATTTTTTGTTTGATTAAATTGTTTTCTAATATTTCTTCAACAATATCATTATCCTCATGAACAAAGTACGGTGATAAATCAAGTTTTCTCCAATGATATTTTCAAAATCTGGTGGAATCATATGGCTTGTATTGAAATTGTCAACACTTGCAAATGTGTAAATTGGGGTAAAACGATATAAGCAGCAATATGAGTATTTGTGCTTGTATTGGGATATTCTAACAACATATAATTGATGGCAAACCACGACTCATGAACAGAAGAAAACTACATGATGACTTATATGATAGCAGCACTTTATGTTGTTGATCTCACCAACTAACAGATACATAGCTTTAATAGAAACTTTTCCACGTAACCTACTAAACAACGCCTGATTTTGATCATCCATTAGAATATTCTGCTTTTTTGAAAGCTTTCATGTAAAGTTCTTTCATGCCTTTTTTACGATTTAATTGATATACAACACAAACTTATCAAGCGTGTTGTTAGTGAAACTAAGTATTTCTTCAAAACCACGTGTTGGCTCTCTACATTGTTGGTTACACTATGACCAAAATGGTGGTTTCTATCAGTCCAGGCTAACATAACATTTCTTTACATTTTTCCAACTAGTTTTGATTCAAGTAGGAAAGAACTCTTCTAAATAAAGATATATATGGTTGTTAATCATGTAATGATGAGAAAGAACAATGATACAAGTAGCATAAAATTACATGGAGGACTCTTAATCAGCCTTCGACAAAGTCAATCGAAATTGTACTTAATCGTCTCTAGCGTGAGAGACTCAATCAATAATGACCACATATATTAAATATATCCCAAACTTTGTTTTAGTAAAAAATTTATAGTTTAATTTTTAATACCAAACTTAGAATGTGAGGATCCGTGCATTTAATAATTAGGAGTATGTAGTTGGGATCTTGGATGAATAATCAGGATCCTCGCGAAGAAAAACAGTTTTGGGTGGATTTAGCAATGATTATAAGGTAAAGTTGATGAACACAAACGATTTGTTACGGGGGAAAAGCCCTTGATCCTCTTCAAAAAACTGTTCCTCGTCACAAAAAATCCTAGGGGCTGGAAATTACACAGCTTCACTAATATTAATTAAGTAAAAATTACAATTGGAGGACTTGGATCGATCGGACTAGGTGTTACAACTACTTGTGTGAGTGTTTGTGAATATGCATGTAGCAAGAAATTGTGTAAACAAGTGTGTAGAAGTGTCCTACATCGATCTGATCCAGTCTATTTGTAGTACAATACTCGAAATGAATCCTAACTAGAACTTCGAAATTCCCGGGATCCTGAGCAGACTTGGTCATTGCCCATTGGCCACCATCCAGCACCCTTTCCACACATTTTCCTCAGCTAACTTAATGAAATTTCACGAATACCTCTTCTCCTAGTTGTTAAGTGTGAATATTCCCAGAAAAAATACCTTTCAAGGGAAACAATTAATTAGTAATAGATATATTTAGGATCCTTGGTTTTATTAAGATCTTGACTCAGATAAATCACTGCAGGGACGATAGAAATTCTACCCTAAACAATTGCCCCCAATTTTAAAGGTGTATAATAGCTGTAAAATTTTTTTGAAATCTGTTGGTTAGGATTACAAGATAGGGTTTAAAGATGCTTATCGTGTGGCTAGGGTTGTTGGCTTATTTTTTAGACTCTTTTACCCATTATATGGTACCATCATTATAACCTACAACTTTGTATTCACTATCTCATCGAAGTTTCAAGGGTCTTCAGGTCAGTTTCCTCTTCATCTCTTTTTACTTTCTCTGCATTTCCTTCGGCCTACATCCCTATGGCTAAATAATCTCATCAGACTCTCGAGTCTCCTGAGTTCTCCGACTCCGAGATCCTTCAAGCCACAGAGGAGGAACTCTGTACATTTGATGATTAGGCCATCAATCACTTCATCAGTTCCTACATTCTTCCAGGAACCGTCGTTATTCGACCTTATGATCCAAACAACAAAGCCAACGTTATCTCCGATAAGTGGGTTTGCTTCCCCAATTATCCTTTTACCATTGGTTTTACCTTTCCTTTCCCTCGTTTGGTAAACCGGTTTTTCAAACAAAAACCCAACTTTGTTATTCACAAGTCATGCCCATGTTGTGGAGAATCCTTTTCGTCATGAACCAAATCAATAAAAAAGACTCCCTTAATCTTTCCATCTCAAAGATAGCCGAAGCCTATGAAATCCGAACCCATGTATCTTGTCGTTTCATTTTTAGAATCAAGCCTTGCCAAAGCCCTCTTTTTATTAAAACATAGCAACGAAAAGGACCAGAAGACAAAGTTCTTCTTTGTTCATCGAGACTCTATTTTTATCGGCATATCATTGCCCAAGTATTAGATTCGTAGGAGTAGGGTTTGTTAACATCTTAATCTTTGATAACCCTTCCACGGTGTTGTCCCTTATCTTGTTCTTGTTGCAGCTTATGATCTCGGGTTCGTTGCTCCTGCATCACAAAAACAAAAAGGAAGATTTCGAACCGTCACTAGTGCTCTAGTAGTGGCACGTGTATTTAAGTTCCACATATTGTGGGCCCGGGTGAGTTTCCCTCTCCAGGTCTCAAGTTCGAGTCTGGGTGATAGGGGTTTCTCATTGAGGGGTTTAAATTAGGGATCTATTATGCTTGGGGGCTCTCTAGCCAGACCCGGTTAAGACAATGTATGCTAGACCTCTCGACATTCGCGAATAATTCACACCTTTAAAAAACGATTTTGAAGGTGCTAGCCTTATCAAAATCTAAGAGGACTTTACAGCTGGACCCAACTCTCCAAACAGCCAGCTACCAACCCTAAGCTTCAGAATCGATAATGTCCTTAGGTACTTTACCAGCTCCGATTTTTCTTTTTATTCTTAGGATGCTGAATTCTCTCTTCATGCGCGGGATCCCAACCTACCAGCCAGTTTAACCTAGACAAGGTTCTTGCTTACGCCAAAAGAGCACACGGAATGTAAAAGATAGATAACAACAATTAAGTATATCTAGGATCTATGCTTTACGATGGGGCTGTTAAACGGGAAAAATATGTGTAAAACATTAAACCACACATGCAAGTCGCAACGTGTTGATCCATATGTTTGTTGCCTATGTCTACAAGTCGTGTCAGTGTCTGTAATAGGATAAACTGTTAGATTTTCTTGTGTTTGTAAGTACCTTCGTACAAAGGAACTACTCCGTACGTAGGTAACCATTACTTTGTACGGAGGTAGCTTGTGATTAGTTCGTACAAGGGTAGAATGCTAGTCCGCACAGAGGTGCACGTTACGATAAATAGGTGTTAGGACTTTGAGTTGTAAGTGTGGTTCTTAGAATCAGATGGTGAAGCTCTGTCTGGGTGTTTTTCTCAGTTGTAAACATTTAAACATTGAATGAAAACAGTTAATTTGGTAAAAGAAATGATAAAAATGAGAAGAAATGAGTAGAAGAGAAGTCTATGATTGTTGAATCTTATTGATTGTCTTTGGATTTGACCTCCAGGCTCTAGTATCACTTGTGAGGATTTGTTATCCAAAGTTAGCTCAGGTCTATATCGTTAACCTAGTCTATTATCGTGCAGAATCCTATTTTAGATTAGATGCAATATTAAGATTACCAAATTAACTATTTTCATTCAAGTTTAAACGTTTACAATTGAGAAAATACCCAAACAGAGCTTCGCCGTCTGATCCGCAAAACCATACTTACAACTCAAAGTCCTAACACCTATTTATAAGTAACGTGCACCTCCATGCGGAACTAGCGTTCTAGCCTCATACGAAGTAATCACAAGCTACCTCCGTACGAAGTAATGGTTATCTTCGTACGGAGTAGTTCCTTCGTACGAATGTACTTACAAACACAAGAAAAATCTAAAAGTTTATCCTATTATAGACACTAACACGTTTCGTAGACGTTTAATAATGGACTGGGTTTTCTTTATGATTTTCTTCCAGATTCACAAGTTAATTTGACTATCATTGCATGTTTTCTCCGTTAATGTACACCTATCTTGAACTAATTGGACTTAATTTGGACATTTCGGCCGTAAAATGAATAATTCTTAGATCTAGACGAATTGGACCGATAAAATTGGAAATCGAACATGTAATAATGTAAATCAACACTTTTAGTTTATGTTATAACATTTAATTTGATCATAACATGTATAAAATCAAATTATTGAAATCAAGTTTTCATACGAAGAAAGGTTACCTCCGTACAAATGTAAAGGTTCTAAATTTTATAAATACCTCCGCATGAAGGTAATGTGTATTTGGTCAAAAATGTTTCAACATACCTTCGTACGAGGGTACCTATGTATCTCCGTACATAGTGCCTTCGCGCTAAAGTGAAATTTTTGAAATTTTGACTAGTGTTGATTCTATGTGTTTTGCAGGCAAAAGTGTCTAATTTCGACCAAAGCACACTATATATTGTGTACTAGATAAAATGCTGAAGAAAATGAAGCCGTTTGAGTCTATACTTGAATTCATGGATCCTATAGCATAAAAAAAGCTCTTACGGATCAACATAAAGCGTATATATCACATGTTGAATGCTTCTGGGAACGTGCAAAGTTCATACCTAATCCGCCATCTATTCGATCATTTATTAGAGTTGGAAATGAAGATATAGAAGTACATATTACTGAAGCTTAAAAAGGAGAGTTCTGGATTTCAAAGATAAAGATGGTGATCCTACAGGTTATTCAGAACAAATGGTGAAAGGTTGTTTTTATAGGATGGGCTACTTCGGTCATGTGAATGAAACAAATTTTTCGAAAGCTTATCTGTCAAGGCCCTACAAGTTTTTTTGTTAACTCAGTGATACATGCCTTAGGGCACAATAAGGGGGTTTTGATGTGCTAGTCGATTACCAGATGTGTATGATTGCAGCGTTAGCTTTAAATCTGCCATACAACTTTACAAAATTGATATTTGAGCAGATGAAAACCAACATTACAAAGGAGAAATTTTGCAGTATCCAAGATTCGTGCAGATGATGATTGATGATTTAGTTCCAAATCTTGTCAAAGAAGAAGATGATGAGCTGGTATTGGAGCATATGACCAATTTGTCCTTAGATAGTCTTAATCAGTACTTATCAAAGACTATTCTCCCATTTAAGAAGATTTTTCGGATGTATCAAATACAAGAATTATATTGCACCTCCAAAAGGAAAGTGGAGAAAGGACGAAAGTAATTCTGAGAACGACGAAGAAGAAAGGTTGGAAAAATATGTGGCGAAGAGAAGCACCTGGTATGAAAAAGTAGATGATAAGAAACGAAAAAAGGCAAGAAGCTAAAAGGAGAAGAGAACAAAAGAAAGTTGTAACTATGCTTGTTGACGAAAGTTCTGATGAAGAGGTGCATATACAAGAAAACATTGAAGCTGAAGTATTCTCTACAACTTCAGATCACGAAAGAGCTGAAAAAAGCACAGTTGACACTGCAGAGATTGCGGGTGATATTGAAATGCAAGCATTTGAATGTGGTAATGATGCTGACTCTGAGTAGACTGAGATTGATAGTGAAGCTGATGTTGCAACTAGGGTGGCACCAAGAACATTTGATCCTCGAGCAGTAGTTGATATAAGGGCTGCTAAGCAAAAGAAAATAGGAAACAGCTGATGATGATGAACCATATGTGCCATTGATCCTGAAAAAGTAAAGAAACCAACTAAGAGAGTCAAAAGCAAAGCTACTGATCTTTAAAAAAAACAGGGTCTCCTTTGGCGAAGAAATCTAGAAGAAAATATCTGAGAAAACAACTGTTGAAGCTAAATCAGTGGTTGTAGAAAAAGAGACGTCTATAGTTGAAGTTGAAATAGAAAATGTTATACCAATCCAAACTCCACCAACTACTTCACACAACAACCACCATATCCACAACATCAACAACTATCATCACCAAAACAACCATCACCACCAAGGCAACAACAATCAACTCCTCAATCTTCACAAAGACGACAACCTCATTCAACCGGTCATGCATTCAGAGATACTGGATTTATATTTGAAGAAGGACCATTATTTTCGGAAGGTGTTAATTTGGAATTCTCTAACAATCCACTTGAAGAAAGGTTAAGTTGTTGGAAGGAAGAATAAAGTTCTTAGAGAATGATCGACAACATATGGTAGTAGTGATTACTAGTCTAGTTTCTAACAATAAAAGAATTAGAAAGATACAAGTGATTTAGAAACTGACAGAATTATAAAAGATCGAAAACTAGATATGTTCCATAGAGTTTTAGAAAAGAAGATGGGAATAGACTTTGAGGGTGAATATAGTCAAACTGAGACTGATGAAGCCAGAGAAAAGGGCTGCTGAACGAGCAGAAAGGCTGCTGCTGAGGCTGAAGCTGCAAATGCAGACAAGGGCAAGGCTAAGATTGATGAGATTCCTTTTATTACACCTGAGCCAGTAAAAGAAACAGAGCCTGAGATAGATATCACAAATTTTGTGATTATTCGTCCTGTTATCGATGTTTCATATCATTCAGAGAAAAAAAAGAACAAGAAAAGAGACTGAAGTGGATGATAAAGAAGATGATGAAGATGTGGAAGTTAATGGTGATGATCATGATGATGATGACGACGGTAAAGGTGATGATGATGACAACACTCGGGGTGATACAGGGTTGGTAGTAGTTCAAGATAAATTAGTGATTCTTTTGAGTATGATGATTTCTTAAACGACAACGCAAATCAAGAAGATGATTCTCATCGAGAGGGGGAGAAGGGTGATACTGTCCACGATGAAGAGTATTCAAGAATCTTCACAGACGTTACCCCATAACGGTTGTTCATGCAATACAACATAGAACGATATATCTGGAGCATGGAGTTGAAGAAGGGGAATTACGTTCACAATTATTCCAAAGAGGAGATTGCTAAGATGATGGGGATCGATTCGTTCGAATTTGATTTTGAAGAAGAAATGAGCAACATCAACATTGCAAAGCCTAATGATTATGTTTACAGATATGTTAAGGATGCTGATGATTTCGATAATGTTGTCGTGGAGGATGATTCTGATGATGAAGCTGTTAAATACTCTGGTGAAGGAAAAGATGACTTCCCATTCCAATGTTTGTTTAGTAAAGAAACGAATGATTTATTAAAGCGAAAGATCGATGAAATCGGTGAAATGTGGAAATCTCCGAGGCTTAGCAAAGAAGAATTATGGAAGCTCGAAAGACATAGTTCAAAGAGTTACCAAAAGACAGAAAATTCCGATGACCGCTAGCTTTTTTCACAAGAAATCAAGATAAATCTTTGGGAGATATAATAAGCTTGGGTTGGTTGTCTGAATTGATTGTGTTTGCTATTAAACTAGAATTCGGAGTTCAATACTTCTGATACTTATCAGATATCAAAACTCTGTGGTGGTGGAACGTGAAGAGTTATGCCAAACAAGGTTAATTAATTTCCAGATGAAACCGGGCAATCAGAAATTGTGGAAGGTGATAAGATATGAAGTTGATCATGATTTTCAATACTGGAAGCCTCACTATCCTAAGAAGATTATCAAGATTGATCCAGTGACAAAAGAAAGAGATGTGACGTTGATTGTGAAATGGCCACGTGAATGAAGAATATGCCATTGATGAAAATCGAGCGGGATTTCAGTCAAGATTTTAAATGGTGGGAATATGATAAAGAGATGGGTGAAGCTGTGATAACATTAAAGTCTGATGGTTTACGGAGAGTTATACAAATCCTAGATCCTATGTGGCTGGTAAATCTATCTGAAAAGGATGTCGAATGTTTGTTTTGAAAAAAACGATTTGTTATTAAGAGCAGGATAAGGTACAAGCGATGCGAAATCAAGGTGTCATCAATGTCTGCTATGCTCATAATATTAATTCTGGAAAAATGTGGAAATCAAAATTGAGAGAGTTGGAAGAAAGGAGTTCCTGAAAGAAACTAGAAAAGACGAGAGACTTACTGAAAAAATCAAGAAAGCTTCGATATCAAGATTCAAGTTTATGAAGTCGGCTCTTTCCAACAGATCAAACGCCTATTCAAGTGATGAGAGATGAAAGCCGAGAAAGATTTCTTTCGGGCGTTGAAAACCGATCGAGGCTGCGGCAACATCCAAAGGGGAGTTTGTTGATACATATGTCTGCTGCCTACGACTACAAGTCGTGTTAGTGTCTGTAATAGGATAAACTGTTAGATTTTCTTGTGTTTGTAAGTACCTTTGTACGGAGGTAGCTTGTTATTACTTCGTACGAGGATAGAACGCTAGTCCGATGGAGGTGCACGTTACTATAAATAGGTGTTAGGACTTTGAGTTATATGTACTGGATATCAGATGGCGAAGCTCTATCCTGATGTTTTCTGAGTTGTAATCATTTAAAAATTGAATGAAAACAGTTACTTTGGTAATCTTGATATTGTCATTAATCTAAAATCGAATTCCGTATGATAATGTATTAGGTTAATAGATTTAGACCTGGCCTATCTTTGGATAACAGATCTTGACACAACGTGTTAACTTGCAAAATTTAGACTGAAATATGAAACAAAAAATTTTAAAACATAAAAAGTATAGGAGACCAAAGTTGAAAGTGAAACAATATTAAAGTTAGATTGTATAAGATGTAAAAGTATTGAGGTTAAAAGTAAAAATTAAAAAATTAAAAAATAAAACTATGCAATGCAACATGGATATAACCCATAATACGAATGTACAACCCTTGATGCATGCAAAATTGTTAACTAATAACTATCATTATTTCAAAATACCAAAATTTACAAGTTAGGTTGGTTGAATTTAGAAAGATGTAGCCTGGGCTATTGGAAATTTAGTCATTTAGCCTTGGTAATGTAATTAGTTATGGTTGTAATTTACATAGTTGTTAAAAGCCATCGCATATTACGCATAGGCCCATTTTTCAGGCGAGGCGAGACAGTTGTGCTTTAAGTCGAGAAAATTGCGCTTTAATTCTCTATGTGATGGTTCAGGCATGCATTCCGGCAAGATTCCTAGATTCCGGAGAGTTTCGGCCAAATTCTCTATATTCCGACAAGATTCTAGCCAATTCTATTATAATCTAAGGAAAATTATTTTTCTACTCTAATGCACTAATGTTTTAGAACTTTTGGTACTTAATAGATGATATAAAGTGTTATATAATAGACTTTGTTTATTTTATTTGAAGAATCGTATTCTTTTTCGTATACATATTATATTTCTTTTTATTTTTTTTCATTATACGCTTTATTTTTCTTAGGCTCTCGCTTTTTACGCTTTACGTCTAGGCCTCAGGCGAGGCCTATGCGACTTGAGTACGCCTAGCGCCTTTAATAACTATGGTAATTTATATTTTTACCCAAATTTAAAAGTAAAATATATAAAATTTTGAATTCGAATTTTAAATCGAATCGAATTGAAAATCTAAATTTATATTCGATTATTTGACTCGTATACGAATCGAATCAAATCCATTTTAAAGCTTGATAACCGAATTGGATTCAAATCAAATTTTAAATTTTCGAATCAAATTGTATTTTTAACACCCTATGACATAAGGTACTTGCTATTTCAAACTTAATGGAAATAAAATAGGTATGGGAAGTGACGTCTGTCTTAATTTTGTTTTGCTTCTTCTGTGTACCATTCTTTAGTATTGAAAATCCACATGTCTATTACTACACATGCAGGCTTTATTTTAAATTTAAAATTGGGAGGTGATGGAGTGTACGGCCGAAATCAATAGCGTGATATGAATCTTGCGAACATAGCCGTTTAAATTTACTGTTATCACCGACTTTTTTTTCTTAAACTTCGAAAAAAATCCAATCGAAGGTTGTCAATAGCATACCCGCGTGCATGTAGCATACCGGTGTGTCCCCGGACGCACGTCATACCCCCTCTTCAGAGCCGTTGGTTCTAACAAATGTATGGTTGTGACGTTGCTTACAGACACGGGACGTGCTTGTGTGTGAAGATGGTTCTTTTGACACTGACACCGGATTTTTTAACGACTTGTAACATATTATTAAATATGTCTCTGCAATCCATATACGCTTACAGGATACCTCTTAATGAGTCTCTTAATGGTTCAGACCTCTTACTAGTTCAGCACTTAATAGTTTAGACGGTTTGTTTCGCGAGCTGATTTCAAATGGTTCAGACATTTGCCTCTGAATGATTAAGTATTATATTGAGTCTGAATGGTAAAGACATCTAATCTGAATTGTCAGACATTTACCTCTAAATAGTTTAAACATTATACTGAATTTTAATGGGTTCAAATCTCTTACTGATTCAATACTTAATAGTACAAACTTTTTATTGATTAAGCACTTAAAAAAATTACTAAAGAGGCTCTAAAACTCATTGCCACTAAATTAGAGGACACCTTATCAGTACAAATCTACATCCTGAACACCAAGTTGATTTTGATTGAGACCTGCCAAAGGACCCACCCACACCTCATGATATTCATGGCTCGTTCTATCAACCGATTTCCCCCTTTTTCTCATAAGATTTTTTTATTTATTTATTTTCTCATTCAAGTGACCCAACCCCACCCATTTCTCTTTAAACATTCCACTCTCAAAATTTTACCTTTCAACGTTTGAAGATTTTCAACCAAATTACCATATTGACCGAAGTTTTATCTAAAACTGAGAGAATTTAAAGAGAGTTCAAAAAGAATTGATATAATACACATTTCAAGAAACATAAAAAATAGAGATAAAAATTATTTTAAGAAAAATCAAAATATATTAATAAAAAATAAGAAATATACAAAGACAAAATGGATCACAAAATATAACACAATGTTGAAGAAAAAAGACACAATGAATCACAAAAGACATAATGACGCAAATATAAAAAAAACAAATTGATAAATAAAAGGACAAATGATGTAAACAAAAAGTTTAAAATCTACAAGCTAAACATCTAAAAGCAAAAACCTAAAGTATCACATCGTAGAGTTCGATGATACGGTTCTAATGCCGCTTGAATGAAATCAATCAAAGTCCGTATTGCATGGAGGAAGCATTGAAAGGAAGGAAGGAAAACCTTACTTACTCCCTTATACCTGAAGGACATATCAAAGAGGATATAACCGTAAGAAGGAATATAAATTATCCTTCTTACGACTTCTTAGTTTTAGAATATTGTTTATTTGATTCTAACCCTATATATACATATATATAAAGATTGTTTTAAAAAAGTTCAAATAATAATTTGCATTTAGGTCAAGTGTTTTTTTCTAATTGGTGGGTGACGTGTATATTATGTTGGATTTATAATCTCAATACACAAAAGTGTAACAATATATCTATAGCATGTTGTTACAATTAAAAAAAATCATAAAATCTTTCGGGGTTCAAAAAAGATATCCTAAAAGTCACACACAAAGTCAATATTCCATATATACGTTTAAACTTGGTTTTAACTAAGTGTGCATCCGATTGATGTCAGGAATATTATTATTAAGTAAAATGATAATATCAAATGAATAATTTAACGTGGTTAGTATATTTTATGAAGTTAAACAAAATATATATACACTACATGGTTATAAATGTTTATTTATATAGATTATTCAATGCAAGGATTGTTACTTGTGTTTTTGAAAGACATCCTCAAATTATTGTAATAGTTATGTTAAGAAAGACATTAGTGCGATCTGATCACCTTACTAGATCCGTCACTGGAAGTTATACATTGCTAGATCCGTCATTGAGGTTATACATGCAAAAGTGTACATCAAGATTTCATTAGTAGTAACCAATTCACTACTCTCATCATCACCCTCCTTTATTTCAATAACATACAATTGCTTGAGTGAACTCTGGTCTTGGAGGTTGTTACATCAAGCATGTATATGATAACGAGTCAACGGACTTAAATTATCTGATCTTTAACAAGTTTATTCACATTCAGAAATTACGGAAACACTAGCTTTGACATAAAGGTGATCGTTGCATTTTAGGTACATTCTAGTTTATATTAATTTTAATGAAAATGAATCGAAATATTAAAAAAAAAGTACTACTTTGGGTGGCTTTTGTATTTAGTTGGTTATGAAAGAAACCCGTTAGAAAAGATATAATTTAATTTGTTGGTTTAGACCTCATAATCACTTTCTACACCTAAATTAGTTTAAATAAAAGCTTTCACTTATGATTGATGGTGAATATCATTTATTGAGTTGAAATACATCATAACGTTAACATGAGATTGAGATGATATGTTAAATAAAGTAAATTGTTTACTCACCGGCAAATTAAATTTAATGGAAGGATTGTTTAATGAGCAGGTGAGTATAGATAGATGATGGGCTATGAAGTTACTCGACTGTACATGGATAATGGATATTAGTTGAGCTGAATTTATATCACATGTATTCTTGTTACACACGAGGGAAAGTAAAAGGAATTTGTTGTTGGACTGAGTTTTGGAATGGCTCAAATTTCTATATATTTACTGGGTGGGGGGGGGGGGGGGTTGCAAGATAGAGAGGGCCACTGTTGTATACGGCAGACCTGGGAAGGCAGCCGTCTTTTGGCGGCCGGGTACGGAAATCCAGACAGGAATATGACGAGTATAGCGGCTTTTTTAGGCAGACGGTTCATAGGGTTTAATACTTTTCTTATTTTTTTTCATGTTTGGATTTGTTTTTTATATTGAAATTTGATGTGTTGGTTTTTTCTAAACTATTTGCATGTGTTAGTAGTCTTTGTTTTACAACTTGTTTGGTTGATAACAAAACCTTTTAGCTTGTTGGGTGACATAGAATAGGTTGACTAACACTAATAAATAGGGTAATTGAACTATAAAAGATTTGATAACAAAGACCTGTTTTTTATTACCACTTAAATTAACCATTTAAGTACCATGTACATGTGGTGTCCAATTAATTGATTAAATTGAGTTTTGTATAAACCTAGAATCTGAAACTTGAAGGAGGTTACCTTTTTCTATACCTCTTGTCGCTTTCTCGGGGTGAACGGTTGTTTAGCTTTTACACATTAACTTTGTTGATTACTTTGCAAACTAGTATATATTGACTGCTTGTGTTTGAATTGAATGAACTTTTTCTTATATTTGAATTGCTTGTCTTTTATCAAATGTATTTGCGATTTCTTGCATTGTTAGCGGGTTGATAACTAGGTCGATAATTGGTATTTGTGAAGGGAAAGATTAGATCCTATGGTTATCATTAAAAATTGTCTTTAATTGTCATTTTAATTCAGGAAATCCCAAGACCATATCTATGTGGTGTTTTAATAACTAAATAAGTTTTGTGTGAAATCGATAACCTCAATCTCGGAATTGGAGTTACTTTTCTATAATTGAATAAAGACTAACCAATATTCTATGTGAAATCAATCTTACTTAACCATATTATTAGAGATCTTTAAGTCATTAAAAATACTTTGTTTGATAAACCCACTAAGCTACATCGAAAATACAGAAAAAAAATGTGCATCAATAAAAAAAGGGTCAAAATGGAGTTAATGCTGGCAGCCAAGACTCCAATTTCATATTATTCTTAGGCAACTTGCATCAAAGAAGTAAACTTGGTTGGTGGTTCATATACACGAGAGAATAGACTTCAATAAAAGGTCACTTCACAAAAAAAATCCCCATAGTTAGGATTTTGAAAAAAAAAGAGTAATATTTTTTGTTAAAAAAAATTTAGAAGATACAATTTCATATATTATTCTCATACGGATTAAAAGGAAGGTGATAATCACCGAATTTAGAGCATCCACAAACGCTAAAAGTTTCAAAAACCCACAAACACAACACCTTAGTTGCCTCGTCAGATTTCGAACGTCTTTCAGAACACATGTTTCTACAACTCTACATTCTTATTCAAACATCTACTTTTTATATAAAACTATTAAAAAATATTGTTTGTGTGAGGAGCCCACTATGTTGTCTACAGGTGGTTCGGAATTCCAAACGAAGCTTCTGACTTCAGGATCCGACCTTGCTCACATCATTGCTCATCCTGACTTGGGGCGTTAAGAATTTTCAGACTACGGAACTTAACCAGCTTTGTGGATGCTCTTATCATACTTTCCTCGATACCAATAAACTCATTCGTGTCTCATTTCATATTTTACTTTTTTTGAAGTAAGCAATTGATCAAGAACAATAATAACATTTGAAAGCAATTGATCAAGACATTATATGGACTGATCATCCTAAGAAAATTAGGAGTCATTTCTTGTTCGCTTGTGGCATACCATATCTCGATCTATTGATATAGCTTTTCTACCATTCTTTGTTCTCTTTATTTCTGTAATCAAACATTTTGATGATGATATTGTGGAATCCCATAACCATTAAAGTACATATATATCTTTTTGAAACAAGCTAGTTCATTTATTATAATTCCAGTAACCAATCACACTTGCTAGAACGCTTTCATCAGGGTTTGGTGTAAGAACCAACATTTCTAAAGATTTAAGCATGAAAAAAAAGCTTCATCTATAGTTGTTTAAATATTAAAATAATTCAATTCAATAACAAGCATATTAGTTTGGTATTATTTCTAATGTGAGTAGTATGTTCAGTTTTGCATGTTAAATATGTCATTGGACTGGATTGCTCTTATTGGGCTAGGGAGTGTTGCTGGGCTTGTAGCAGCTAATCAATTTGATTTTATTTTTCTTCGTCTTCCTTAGCTTGTTGTCTCCTTCAACTGTCTAGGAGAAAGTCCTTGGGATGGAACACGAGTATTTACGCGAACTGTTAGGATCTAAGTTTGATATTGATGTGATTGTTTTAGATGAAATCAATGAAAAAAGATAATAATCAATTAAATAGTGCAACGGAAATGTGTAAACTTTGAAATCACAACAATAGAAAGATTGTTTTCATTGACATGACTTTTGTAATATTAATCACGTATGAATGCAAATTACAAACTCTCCCTTAGCCTAATATCACTCTAATTTGTTCGTACAAATGTGTAGAAAAAAGTGATAAATAGTACAGTACAGACATTGTTCTATTTATAGTACATTACAAACCACTGAGCATCTTGGCTGACGTTACTATGAAAGTGACATTTAACAACCTAACAAACTTAACCTCTGCTAGATCTAAACAGTGTTACATTAAAATACAACATAGACCTGATGATAACAACTGTTGAGATATCCTTAATTAGGCTTTATCCTATGTTAGTATTCAGCATACTTTACTTCAACAGATTTATCTTCATCAGAGGTTCTCATCAGCAGACCTTGAATTCCAGCAGATCTTAGCCGTTGATCAGATCTTATGAACAGTCTTTAAGTCTCAGCAGAGTTTGGAGTAGCAGATCTTTATTATAAAGGATCATATGTTAGAGATTGTTTTGGCTTTTCAATCATCTATTCTTTTGTAGGGTTCAATAGATTCAACAATCTCCCCTTAGAACAAGATGATGCAAAACTCTTCTTTATTTCTGATCTTTATTTCTCAAAAAAATTCCCCAATTTGCCCTTTGAACTGTAGTTCAAAGTTCATAGAGAGCATGTCTTCAAAATCCCTTTGTAATTCTAGGTTCAGTAGATCTTTAAGATCAGCTGCATCCAGACCATATGCATCCTCCATTTTTAGCTTTAGAATCTTGCCATTTGATCTGAGTAGAGTCAATTCATGGATGTCTGGGGATGACTTCCAGTTTTGAATTTTTTAATCATCTGGCTTTTGTGGGGGAAGACTTATTGTTGAGATTGGTGGAAGTGATTTGCTTACAATTTTGGAAATTGTTTCTTTTAGTTTGTCACTTGCAGCATCAGTGTGATAGAGTAATTGGTTTTTGATTCCCTCTTTTCTTGTGTTCTTCAAACCTTTGTTCATTATTCTTATCCATCTGCTTTTGCCTTTTTACTTGATGTAAGGCAATTGTGGGTAAGATAGAGGATAAGGGCTGCTTTTTAAAGGTTTGGGTCTGATGAGGGATAACATCTGTTGAGTAGTCTGGCTTTCTTGGAACTGTAGGATCTTTCTTTCTAAGCTCTTCCATTTTTCTATAAGTATCTACAACCCTGGACTCAGACCATCTAGCAACTGACCTTGCATTACCATACTTTGCAGCAACCAGCTCTTGTTTCATCCTTTTAAGCTTTAAAGCTCTGTTCTGATCCATTTGCCTATTTTTCTTCCAATCAGGTGGTGTTGGCTTGTGTAGAGGATCTTTGAGCATGCTTGTATTCTGCCAATTTCTTCTTTAAGATCATTTAATGACCAATCTTTGAACTGTGCTCTGGTAGCTTTGTAAGGTTTGTATTGCATAATGTGGTCAAGGTAATCCCGTTTCAGTTCATCATCCAACTCAGCATTCACAGGCCTTTCTAACATAGACTTACTCATATATTTGGCAAAGTCTTCAATCTTTCTTACTTTGCTCAGTTCAAAAGACAAAAGGCCTTGAGTAGTCCTGTCATATTTCCCTTTGCTCTTCTCTTTGGCAATATTCTCAGCCTATCTAGCCTTCAACTTTAGATATTCATCTAAATTTCTTGGCTTTCTGTACCAAAGAGTGATGGAAAGTCAAGTTTTGTATTATCTTCTGCTGTTAAGAACGATTCAATTTCTTTTCGCACAGCCATCAGTTCTAGAGGATATTTGGTAGCAAAAGGTATGATGGATGGTGGTTGATAAATGATTGAAAGTGAAGTGGTTTCAGGTGAAGATGATAAGGATGGTGATGAAGTGATAGGTTTTGATGACAAAGGACCTGGTGATGGAATCCCTTCATCATCATCTTCAACAACAGAAGTTTTTCTTTTGCGTTGGAATTTGATTTGTGGTGAAGGTGGTCGTAATGGAATTCTTGGTAGTGTGGATAATGGTTGGGTTAAAGTGGGAAATGTGATCATGGCAGAGGTTTGATTAACATCTATTGGAACATCTGCTGGCACATCAACTGTACTAACATCGGTTGGTGATGAAGATAATTTCTTTGGTGAGGGTTTTTGTTTCTTTTGAAGTGGTGGTGTTGGTTTTGTTGGAGCAGAGGATACACTTGTTGTAGGCATGGCAGTGGTTTTAGAAGAGGTGGTTATTGGTTGTCTGACATTTCTTGTTGACTTTCTTCTTTTTGAAGTGCCAATGTCTTCTTTTTCCATCTGCTTGGCCTTTTCTTTTCAATTAGTTTAGAAGCTTTAAAAAAAGTGTATCTTGCCTTTTCTACTTTTCTGTGGCAATTTCTTCTGCTAGTTCGTTCGTGTCTCATCAATCCCTTTTTGAACGCCAGCATTTGATGACAAAGCAGAAGTTTGATTTGCAACAGTGATTGTAATAGACCCTAGCTTTTGTTGCACCTTTGAATCTGGCTACAACTTTCTCAGTTTATCTTTCTCCCCTTTTTGGCATATCATCAACTTCTTCTTGAAGGATTGTTGTAGGGGCAGAGCCAGTGGTTTTTATCAAATGTTCTTTGATAGCCTTGATGTCTTCTTGAGTATCTTTATATCTGGTCTCAACCATGTTTCTGCTTAGCTTCATGTGAGTTTTATGGTGAATGTCAGCCAAACTCCTTTAAGCTAAAATGATTGGTTGCAAAGATTTCCATAGCTCATTGGTAATTTGTTGTGTTGATGTTGGCTTTGAGAATTTTGTAATATTTGCTTCATCAGATCTTTCATTTCAGTGATTAAAGACTCCATTGATGTCGTTCTCTCCGTCAATTCTTTGTATCTCAATTCATCACCTAACTTAATAGGATTATCTGAATTCCTACCAGAGGTAGTTGTATTTGGATCATCAACAGGAGGAATCTCCATCTTATTAGACCCAAATGCCCCTTTGTCTTGGTACTGGAGACTTCCAACTGGAGCAGAGGTTATAATTGTAGCCTCAACAGTTGTTGCCTTTAAGGAAGTCTGATGGATGTAACCACTATCCAATTGAAACACTGATGTGTCATCAGTTGTAGTGGCTGTTTCACTTAAATTACCACCAAGAGTTACTTGTAACTCATGGGGTGTAACTTTCTCAGGTGTTTCTGGGTTAACAAAGAGATTTAACTCAGACTCAGTCACATGTGGAGGTGAACTCTCATGAACAGGTGATTTAGAGGAACTGATTTGTGTCTAAGTTATCTCAATTGCACGAAACAGAGGTATGATAGTAGGTGGAATTGAGGGTGATGGTTGTGGAGTAGAAAGAGAATTTGCCCTAGGAGAGGGGCTTAGGAACAAAGATTCAATTGAATCACCTGCTTCATAATGTGGTATCCTTGTGCTTACAACATGTTTCTTTTGTAAGGAAGCAGGAGGAGTTTGGCTTTGAGGTGGAGATCTTTCCAACTGTTATGAGGAAGTAACAACATGGTTTCAGTGGTTTTTGTGCTACCACAAGGTTATCCTCTAGGATCTCATCTTCCAGAGGTAGCTTTTTATGATTTGTGGTTTTGGTGGGCTTTTTTATTTTGGATGGTTTCTTTTTGGATTTTTCTGGTGTGGGTTTCACAACACCGGTTGTTGTGTCATGATCACCAGGAGCAGTGGCTCAGCAACAGAGGTTTGAGCTTGAGATGTGGACTTGTCCAAAATTTTCTCATCCCCTTTGCTTTTGTTTTGGAAACATTTAACTCCATGTTTTTTATTCTTGTAAAGGTTTCAGTAGTAAAACTTTTCATCTCAAAGACAACTCCCTATTTAAAATCTTTTTCTGGAAGTTGCTTTTTGTAGATAATAGCTTAAAAGACTTGGATATTAAAGAAAAGTTTAATTTTTTGAAATTTTATTATAATTTGCCACCAAGTCCATAAACAATACCTGAGATAGATTAAAATCAGATTTTGTCAAAATAGCATATCCCAGAAATTGAATATTTTGTGGAATCTCATTAAATGAGGTGGTCTTTGCTGAAAGACAAGTAAGTAAGGTATGGAAAAAATATCTCATTTTAGCAGGAAAGTTTGGTTTAAAAATGGTAACACCAGATAACTTACCTGTAACATTTGTATAAATCGGGTCTCCAAAACCCGCTCCGTTTTGTAATCAAATACCAAGTTACGAAATTTCATTAAGTATTTATGAGTATTTTGAGTTTAAACGTTACATAATTAATATATAAACTAAACTATAAAAATTATATTTGATAAAAAGTTAAAATAAAATAAATAAAAAATAGTTGGAGCTGACCGGACTCGAACCCGGGTCAACTGCCTCCAACGATTTATCTTTCCGTCTCCAAACCACTCCGCCACCAATTGTTTTCTGTTAGTATTATAAAAACAATTAAATTTTATACGCAAACTCGGTTTAACGGTTAATGATATCTGAATAACGGAAAATCGGTAAGCCAAATCGTCAAATCAGTTTTCGTTCGTTTAGTTAACTTATAACCGACGCATATCGGTTTCTAATTAAAGTTCAGATTGAATGAACTTCAAGTTTTGGGTTTTGAAACCGAAAGACATTCAAGTTTCAAATAATTCTGATTCCAATCATTTATACGATTCTGAACTGTCTCAAATACACTCCAAACCCTTTTCGTCACGTTTTCAAGTCTTTTGAGCACAAGAAAATTGTCGCCGGAATTCTCTGCAACTCTCGCCGGAAAACCGTGTTCAACTCAAACCAGTAAGATTTTACTCTCTTGCTGTTTCAATCTATTGTTAGGACACTACTAACATTATTCCGTCACTCAAAGTCAGTCACAGAAGACTTTGCTGGATTTCTGGTTTCGCCGGAGAAATTCTGGAAATTGCCGGAACCACGCTAGTTGACGGTAAACACATTCAATTGTGCTAATAATCCATGTACTCTGGTTCAATTTCAAATCTAATTCTTTAATTCTGTTGATTAGCCCTCTCAGCCGAAGTTTCAATAACAGAGTTGCCTGTTCTCGCCGGACTTCCTGAAGAAGACGACCTGTCCGGTATTTCTTTTCCCCAAACTGTTCGGTTTGTTCATTCAAAGTAGTAGTCATGTTATTTAAGTAGTAGAACCCTGAACCAGTGGTCTGTGTAAAAAAAACCGGTAGTTATAGTGAAGAAGACGAACATAAAAACGGGTTAAGAGTAAATAAAATTCGGATAGTTAACGGGTTAGACACACAGTCCAGCGGTGGACTGTGTGCAAAGTTTATATACGAGTCCCGAGTTCTATCCTTACTACACACACACTGCGTAATAACATTCCCTTTTTATTCATAAAACTAACCGGGTTAGATTGAGTAGTTGTTAAGTATAATATAATTCAAGAATATAACCGGGTTAGACACACAGTCCAGCGGTGGACTGTGTGCAACACAAACTGCACGTCACGCGATCGAGTCTCGACACAAATACCGGTTCAATGAGAATAAAACGTTTTGTAAAATAAAGGAATTTTCGGTAAATTCGAATAAGTGTATTAATATAATTAAAACTAGATTTCTAATGGGTTAGTCACGTAGCTCAGTTGGTAGAGCTACGTGCGCGTGAACGGAAGGTCACCGGTTCGAATCCCGCTCGGCGCAAGAATTACCGCTGACCGAACCGGTCAACGGTCAACGGTCAACGGTCAAACAGTAAAAATATTATTTTTTTTTAAATAATTATTTGTTTTTATTTAAATTAAAAATCAATTAAAAATACTTAAAAATAACATTTTTAAGGATAGAAAATAGCCATAAACTCACAAAAATATATCTAAAAATCCCATTAAAAATCTTTAATAAAATCCATCCATTTAATATATTTTTCCTATTATTATTTAGGTCAGTGATTCCTCGTTAACTCGTTTCGTCTAAATCGTGCGCATCTCACCAATTCAAATCCAACGCACCCAATGTGAGTGAACCCTTCAAATTCCCCGTTTTAATCACATTTTTGGGGTGTATCATGTGTCTTGTTCATTTACTTACTATAACTAAGTTATTGTGCATATATCATATCATGACATGTGTGTTAGTTGTTGCTGTTAAGTAGTTAGTATTGTTTGCAAGTTATTATTACAGTACATGCAATTGCTGAGGCCGTAGCTCCCCATCCCTCGAGGTTGAGTTTGATCCCCATTTTATTATGCGGTTGATCAGGGCGTGCCCGCACGATCGGCTCCGTTTGAATGAGCCTTGATCGGTCATTTATTCTCATTTCAGTACATGCAATACGCTCGGCTCCGTTTGATTGAGCCTTGAGTACACAGATTTATTTACATTTTCAGTTCATGCAATACGATCGGCTCCGTTTGTTTGAGCCTTGATCTCACAGTTCATTTATGTTAATTATCATATGATGTTGGTATGTTCATGTATGTTATCAATTGTTAATGTATGTTATAATTGTAACCGATGTTGCCATTGCTTGATTTTCATACATATGCTCTTTTATGATTATGCACAATATTTTTATTGATAAACTATCCAGAAAATCATTATTAAATGTTTATCTATAAGGTTCACTCGCCAACTTATGTTGACCCAAAAACCTCCCATTTTACACATGATACAGGTGAACCAGCAGCAGCTAGGAACACGTAGGACCTGGATTAGAAGAAATAAAATGATTTAGTGTTTGGATTATTATGTTTGGTTATTTTCCTTTGTAATGAATGAACATGTTTGAAGGTTTGAGAAATGTAACTTTGACTTCATTTAATTATGAAACATAATAGTAAATGTCATGTGCTTTGGTGATAACCCAATTATGCCCCGACTATTATTTCCGCTGCGGGTCGGGGTGTGACATTACCCTCATACCCACATTCTATGAACTCAGCATGTAATTCCTACTTGCCAAAAGAAGTGTTCCCATCTAGGTCATTAAGACCAAAAGTTGTGGAAATTGAGGATGGGGAAATTTGGACAAGGATTTCTCCGACCTTGGAAATGATAGCATATGGCTTCTTCTTTTAAGAGTCAACTTTAGCATTTGTCCAGAACTGTCGGAGTGTATCCACATGCGTTTGCAACCATGATGTCTATGTATTTTGATGATGTGAGAACATCAATTATTGAATGGAATAAAGTATTAGTGCCGGTTAATTCGAAAGTGGGGAGGTAGTTGTGTGGGAATTTGATGTTGAGAGCAATGATCGGAGATGGAAGTGAGGAGTATCAAAGAAGATAAGAGTAATAGCTTTAGAGAATTTTGAATTCGAGACGGCAAGTAAAAACTCTGTTTGGATAGAACAGTGATATATAAAGGGAAAAAGTGAATGTTGACGTGGCAGCGGTTTCAAAGATCTGATGGCTAATCATCATTCCACGCGTAACCTCTTATGGATAATGGTTGATAGTTGTTAGGGAAACCATTGTTGAGAACCAGCAGTGGTTGAGAAAAGTGGTCATGAACAGTGGTGATTTTACTCTATCAGAGGATTCATATCAGTGGATAAGGCAAAATAGTGGTTTAACCCAAACAATGGATTGAACAGTGGACAGGATAACAGAGGTTACATTTATCAATGGATAGATATTTAAGCCAAACAGAGGTTTAGAAACAATGGTTTAAAACAGACTTTTAGGATTACAAAAATTTTCAATTTTAACTATTTTTAAGGATGGATTTTTGATTTTCTGAAAACATTTTAACGCTTTTTATTCATGGAAAACAAAAATTTTGCTTTTAATTCATGTTAAGCATGTCCATTCTAGAGATCAAGCTTTCAAGAAAAGATGTATCTAAAAGCCTTTGTTAGAACATCTACTCACTGATCCTTAGATGGAACATGATGCAGAGAAATCAAACTTTTTTCATAGCAATCCCTCACAAAATGATGTATGGTGTCAATGTGTTTAGTTGTTGAATGTGAAACTGGATTTTTAATGATGTTTTCTGTTGCTTGACTATCCAACATGAGAGGGGTATTTAGAGCAGTTACACCAAAATCCAGCAATTGACTTTGAAGCCATAGGAGTTGAGCAGTGCAACTTGCAGCAGCAATATACTCAGCCTCAGCTGTGGATGTTGAAACTGTAGCTTGCTTTTTGCTTTGCCAAGAAACTAAGCAATTGCCTAGAAATTGAAAACCTTTGGAAGTTGACTTCCTTGTGGCATGGAATCCAGCAAAATCACTATCTAAGTAACCTAAAACTCAATATTCCCATTAGCAGGATACAAGATACCAAGCGTGGGAGCACCTTTTATGTATCTGAATATCCTTTTCACAACAATAAGATTTGACTTCCTAGGTGATGATTGGGATCTGGCACAGACACATGTAGCAAACATGATATCTGGCCAAGATGCAGTTAGGTACAATAAAGACCCAATCATGCTTCTATAAAGAGTTTGATCAACCAAGTCATCTTTGTCATCGATAGTGACCAGCTTAGATGTAGCCATGGTGTACTACATGGTTTACAATCATTCATATCAAATTTGGTAAGTAGTTCTTTGACATACTTACTTTGATAAATGAAAGTACCATTTTTCAATTGCTTAACTTGAAGACCAAGAAAGCATTGGAGTTCAC
>CAMTDV010000012.1:78924973-78962126 GCA_947069175.1 Scalesia atractyloides | reverse complement strand
GGGTGCAAAGGCTAGAATGGAGTGAAAGAAGGTAATACGAAACATTCCAACGAACCACCGAACCATCCAGCAACTAGCATATCATCAAATCAAGACTGCACACTGGCAAATATAATCAAGATCACAATAAACAACCCAACCCAAAAATCCCTTGTCATTGCTCATAAACCAAACTACTAAATTAAAATTAAAATGTACGAAATTTAAAGCAACAACGGAGGAGTGTACGGACAATGCAAAATGGTACACTCCTCAAACACAGAATGCAAATAAAAGTACGACATGAGCTGCAAGATCGGGGGCGGCCGCCAGATCCTAATGGACCGGAATCATCCCGGCGGTCAAACCGAGATCGCCTAGTGAAGTTCGGCAGCTGTTGTGTGTAAGGATGACTGAGCGTGATCGCCAAATGTTGCTGTGATCCGAAGAGCCAGTCGAAGCTCCGCCTACTCTGCTCGTATATATCCTCTAGAAAATTTCCCGGTCTATGTTGTTCAGCGCGAATCAAATCCACATCATGTTGTACCGCCTGCTGGTCTAAAGCTAACCCATCCATCCGTCGCCAAAGATACACCGGAGACGGCTCATATGGGCCGTAAGCACCCTGTTCATACCCGCCACCAAAACCACCAAACAAATGCTCCCAACTTGGGCTTCCAAATCCCTGGCCTAATTCACCCATCTGAATATGAGGGTTTGCTCCCCCAGCAGCCTCACCTGGCCTGAATCCTGGAGCATCCTGCATGTGGACGTCCTCGCCTCCACCAACATCGCCCTCATATGGATCACTTTCCCCTCAGGAAGTGGGTCCAAATCCTACCCACACGATCCACTAACTTCGGGATACGATTTACTTTGCAAATCATATGCATGGCAGTCAGTTGCGCCACATCAAGTAATCTATAATCACAAGCTACGGTAAGATCATCCAACCGCACCCTGTATTGCATAGCTAACCTGGTGGCAAATGCACCACCACAGATCCTCGATGTGGGGGTCGACCCAATACCCCTTTAGATGGACTCTGCAACACTAACCGCAACATTGCAATTGGACCCCGAAATGATGCAATAGAGGTGGAAGAGGTCGCGGGTGGTGATGTTTCCAGTGCTATCACCCCGACCGCCGTTACGTGAAAGATGGCGCGCTCTATTATGCGGTGCAGCGGGTCAAGGATCCATGTGGCCTTGGCTCGGCGTGGATCCTAGGCGCGACCCGGTACAGTGATCTGAGCCGAGAATGCGACTTTGTCTGTATCAGCCTCCCATTCCTGCAGACTGCCGTGAAAGAGCTCGGAGTCAATCTCGTTTTCCTCATATAACCTAAGTATCTGTCCGAACCTGCTGATCGATTGATGATGCCACTTCCGTCCCAGACGGTAACTAACACCAACTCGTTTCTCGTAAACATCTGGGCAGGGGAAGATAAACCTGAACGAGGCAAAAAACTCGATGACTAGCTCGACATATTAGGGTTCAGCCATTGCGAATAGGCGGCTCCAATGAGGGGTCATAAGATCCTCAAATCTTTCGGTCTGACCGAGTAGGTCAAGATCGACTGTTTGAAGCGTCCTCATAGCCTCGAGCCCTTTAAGATATCTGAAGATGCGTTTGACAGCAGACATATTAGACTCCTTCGTAGTGGACTAGTACCTGGCACAAAAACAAACAGAAAACATAATATTGGGACGTGAAACCGTAAGATACATAAGCAAACCTATCATAAGTCGATATAAAGTTGGATCCACTTAAGGATATTTCTCTTTACCGTTCGTTAGCTTGTGATTTGTCGGTAACGGTGTGTCACAAGAAGAGCTATCTTCCAATCCGAATCTTTTGAGAATCTCGTAGACATACTTTGTTTGATGCACGTACGTCCCTTCTTTCTCATGACTGACTTGAAGACTAAGAATGAATGATAACTCTTCCATCACACTCATTTTAAATTTCGACTTCATCACTTTCTCGAACTCGCGACACAATTCTTCTTTTGAAAAACTGAAAATTATGTCATCAACGTAAATCTGCACAATCAGAAAATCTCCCCCTTTCTTCAAAATGAACAATGTGGAATAGATCGTACCACTCGTGAATCCATGATCTAAGAGATGCTTTGATAAAGTCTTGTACCAGGCACGAGGAGCCTGATGGAGACCGTACAAAGCTTTGTCTAGCAGATATACTTTGTTCTCAGACTCTAAAGCCGCGAATCCCGGTGGTTGGGATACATACATAGTTTCCTGTAATTTACCGTAAAGGAACGTGCTTTTAACGTCTAACTAAAAGAATTTAATACGCATATGAGCAGCAAAGGCTAGAAACAAACGAATGGCTTTGAGTCATGCCACAGGAGCATAGACTTCTGTGTAATCAATCCCTTCCTCTTGATTGAATCCTTGAACAACCAACTGTGCCTTATTTCAGACGACAACACCCTTATCATCCTTTTTACACTTAAAGACCCACTTTGTGTTGATTGCATGTTGACACTTCGGAAAGATTGACCAAATTCCATACTTTTAACTTGTCGAACTGAGCTAACTCTTCATGCATCGCCTCACACTACGAATTGTCCCTCAGAGTCATTTGATAATTGTTTGGCTCAATCTGAGAGATAAAGCATTCATGTAGGCTAAGATTGTATATCTCCTCCTGCTTAATTTCTGTAAACAGATACTGAATCTCTGAAATGCTTCTTCGTGTTTGCATTCCAGCATTTGGATTCCCAATAATATTATCAACTGGATGATAGATATTTGTTCTTGGAACTGGGATTGTCGGAGCTAGGAGAGTGTTTCCCAAATATGATTGAATCTTTCCCTCAGCGATTGCACTACTACTAGCCTCAGAATTACTAGGACTAGCTTCATTTGGGAACTAAGTAGCAACAACATTGTTCACTAATGACGACTCAGCGACTGGACCTCCTGATGCGGCATTCGGGGTTACATTTGTCGGAATACTTGCTCTCCAGCTAGCATCCACTTCATCTTTATCTACAAGATGTGTGTAGACAACCTCCGAATCTTCTTCTGAAACATTAAGAAGATCAAATGAATCAAATAATTTCTCATAATCAAACCCATTTTAGGACCAAATTCGGATGGTGGAGGATCAAAACTCAAAGGAGTTATATCAAACACGATTTTCGCAGTCCATTTTTAATGTTATAAACACGTTTGTTTGGAGCTCCATTAATGTAACCTAGAAAGAAACCTATCTTCCCAAGTTCGCCCATTTTAGGTGTATCTTTCGTGCGTTTAATAACACACTTGATTCCAAAGGGTTGAAACCCTTCTAAATTAGGTTTCTTGTTTTCAAGCAATTCATAACATGTTTTATCTTCTCTTTTGACTGTAAGCACATGGTTAAGCACATAGCATGCAGTGTTTACCGCCTCAATCCAGAAGATAATTGGTAATTTTGATTCAGAAAGCATAGTACGAGCCGCTTCAATTAGGGTGTGGTTCTTCCGTTCTGCAACTCCATTCTGTTGGGGAACATAAGGAGCGCCGAACTGATGAACTATTCCCATTTCCTGACATAACTCATCCATTTGTTGATTTTTGAATTCAGTGATGTTTTCACTTCGGATTTTCTTAATGGGAAGTGAATAATTTTTTTCAAGTTGTTTAAATAGATCTCTTAAAATACCAAAAGTTTGATCCTTTGTTTTTAAGAAAAATGCCCATGAATATCGTGAGAAATTGTCAATGACAACAAGGCAGTAAGACATTCCACCAATGCTAGCAACATGAATTGGGCCAAAAAGATCCACATGAAGCAATTCAAGTGGTTTTTGGATCGAGTTAACAATTTTCGGTTTGTGAGGTTTTCGTTTAATTTTTCCTTTTTCACACGATTCACATTTATTATGCATGTTGAAACTACATAAAGGAACCCCCAACACTAAGTGGTTCATCTTTCGCAGATGCACATGGCCCATTCGTCTATGCCAAAGTAAGATTGATCTTCAGTTGTTTTTTATAGTAAACAGGTCACTAGAGCAGATGAGTTGACCAACCGGCACATATCCATAACATATGTGTTATTCACCCTTGGAGCCCTCATTACGATCCAATCCTCTGGAACAGCAAATCCAGAATGCAATACAAAGCAAGCTTTATTAGTGAACAACATCGAGTACTTGTTATCACAGATTTGAGATACCGACATCAAGTTATGCTTCAGTGCTTCAACATAGTTCACTTTTTGCAGCGTTGTCTTTCCATTTGCCGCCGATCCTTCACTAGTGATATAACCTCCTTTCTCACCAGCAAAATTTACATATCCACCACGAATTTGTTTTAGATTACTCAACAACTCTTTATTCCTTGTCATGTGTCTGGAACAGCCACTATCAATATACCAAATATAGATAGCCCTCTTCAGCTGCTCCTACACTCACCAACAAGGAAATCAGTTAGAATGTGGGATCCAAGCCATGATGGTCTTGGTCGTCCATTTCATCTACAAAGGAAAACTCTTTAAAATAACCATCACTACCACTTCATCCTATATTTCCATTTCGGAAGTTTATAGAGTGGTTCCCAGCAAATTGAGGATTGTGCGAGGTTGACGATCGGTTCATATAACCAGAGTTTTCAAAGTTTCTGCTTCCATGGTTTTGATATTCGAAATTTTCATTTCTCGGATGCTCAAAATTTCTACCAAAACTCAGTACTTCATTGTTTCTTGAGAATGTTCTTGTTTGGTTAACCGAAAGTTGTCTCTGATTATGAAATCGAGGGGGTGACGCACTCTAGTCGTTGACAAACCAGTTCTAGGTATGAGGTCTAACATAGTCGTTATTAGATCCTTTAGAACGATGGCCATTCTCATGTGATTGGAAAGTAACACGATTTTGGCATACGTGGGGAATTTTCTCAAGAGCATCATGTTTGTGTGAAGAACTTTCTAATCCATGACTAGGGCAAATATGGAATGGTTCCTCACGTTGATCCTTGCGTTGTTGTGCTTTAGCATTTGATTTATGAACTGGTTTTGGTTCTTGTTTAATTACTTTACCTTTTTCAACCTTTTGATTTTTATTGTTTTTCTTATCAACATTTGTTGTATCATTTTGAGGTTTTTTGACAAAAGGTTTTCTTTGATCAGGATCAACAAGGAATTTGCCATTGTCATTAGGGCAATCTGCTGCCAAGTGACCTTTCACATGACACTTATAGCATTTGCGAACTTTTGTAACAGTTTTTGGACGTTCCTCCTGACAATCCGATGATCTTGAAGCCTTTGTGGGATTTTCAAAATTTGGGTGACACATGTAGAGTTTGATCCTTTTTCAATTTTCTCTACTTCTTGATTAAAGTCTTCCCCTTTAACAAACTCGGTTTTAGGAATATTTTTCACATTCGATTGAGGTTTCCACGATATTTTGGTTTTGAGTTAGCATTTTGAACTTGATTAAAGATTTCTAGAATTTTATTACTTATCAAGTTTTCAATGTTTTCAACATTCAGTTCACTTTTCTTTGTGATGTAACACCCCAAAGAGCGGGTAAAAGACAATTAGCGGTGAAGGTTAAACTATAAACAAAATAACTAGGAGCAAATTAACCTAGTTAGTAATATGGGAATAGCAATAAACAATGAGTTGTAGCTCTTAATAAATAAGACCTCAAATATTAGGGACCAAAAAGGGGAAAGGTTAAAACTTGAATACATAAAAAAATATAACAAAACATCACACACACAAAAGGTGTGTGTGTGTAGCGGCCAGGAGCAAGACAAGGGGTAAGTTCTTGTTCTTGCTAAATCCACCAAATTGAAGATCAATTCGAGACCCAAATCAGTGCATGAACCCATTTTAACGATCACCTAAACAAGGGGATCATAAGGTATGTCTTAAAACCTAGATTGGTGAAAGTTGCGATTTGAGGCAAGTTGATTACTTGCAATTAGATTGTTGGATGATGATCCAAAGATGAAATTAAGTGTATGTGTATGCTTGATTTCGTTAGATATAAAGAATTATTCACAATTAGGTGTAAGATTACTTGTTAGTGATTAACAAGTAGATTATGAAGTAGGTTTTGATTATATGATGAAATTGATGATATATAAGTGTTCATAATCATCATACTTGTATTTATGTGTAAGATATTTAAACAAATTAGAGATTCGAATAAATGTTCATAGATAACTTGAAATGGGTTTTGATGATAAGATGAGATTGATGTTAAACACATGTTATTAGATACTTAAAATCATCATGTGAATATGAATGTTTAAAGTATTTGGTTAAGTTTAATGTTTGTGTAAATTCCATATATATGATGCAATGGGTTGTTTCATATTGATGAAACAATCCCAAGTTCTTGCATAAGAATGATAGATTAGCATATGATTGTAGAAACTATGTTAATCTGATACTAGCAATCATGTGAACTTGGTTTGAGAAACATAACGTAAATGGTGGCCTAAGAATAGTGCTTACCGGGTAATTAACGAAATGCATAAATGAGTAGTTAAACTGGTTCGTGGGTTATTATGAGTAAATAGGCAGTTGACTTTTAAAAGTCAAACTGACCTATACTAAGATCGAATGATAAATTTGATATAAAATCCGTAAGGTGGAATAGTCATGTTAGATGATGACTAATCTAACCATCTTACGAAAGATAAATGATAGTTTGACGCTTGACAACTAGGCTGAGGCTTGCGAAGAAGCGGTCAAACGGAACAAGTACGCGGAAAAGGGCATAATTGGATCTCAAGGTAAGTAAAGCTTACATCCTTAAAATAGTAAAATTACTTAATTAGTTGAACGGGCATTTTGGGTATGCGGGAAGAGAATTCGAAATATAAAGTTCCAACACCGATAGATACGAGTTGGAACAAGTAAATATGGTATTAAACCATGAATTACGATAAAAAGGGTAAAACAGTAAATTAGTCATGCGATGACAAATAAATAAGGAGTTTTGAAAAAGATACCATATGACATAAGCCATAATAGGTCAGTCGAATTAAGAAATGATGTTTAAAGTAAGATAATCATTCAGTGCAAAATGAAAAGAGTTAAATAGTGAGATGACGAATAAGTGTCATCTCAAAATGACAAATGGTCATTTAGACCGAACGGGTCAAATGGTGATATGATCACCATTTAACAATGATGACTAATATCGCTTGTTGAATTTTGTGTTCTTAGAAAGAACAAAGCATGATATTTGAACGGATCAATGTATGAGCCGAGCAAGGTACGTGTAACGGGTCAAAACTCTCAACAAGGACGTAAAGGTCTGATGAGAGTTAAATGAGTCATAAATGAATAATGGATTACCTAAGGTAAGGTAAATCCAATAATCTAATCCTTAAACATTATGTTCTTAAGAACATAATGATTTTACATAGATTATGGTTAAATGTTCATTTTGGTCAAAACATGTTATGGTAAGTCCTTCGTCGTAAAAGAAGAGATTAAGTTGACCAAAATGCCCTCGAGTGATGAAAATGAGTAACTGACTCTAATATTAGTTTAAAATTGAGTTTTATAATATTATAGACTCTTCCGGTAACGTAAAAGAGAAAAGCATAAGCCTTTTGGTTTAATGCCTTTTAAATGGTCTTTTTCGTAAACTGTCGAACCAAAGGGTGGATATTGGATAAAATAAATTTTTGATAATAAATCTACCACAAATAATGTTGTGGTGGGAATTAGATAGATATCCTAGTGTAGAAATGATAAGATAGAAGGTTGGTTGAAATAAGCGTTGGATTACGCTAAAACAACCAAACTGGTCAAAATAATAAATAAATAAAGATTTAGTTGAATAAAACGATGTATTTCGCTGAGGAAACTATACGGGTAGTAATGGAGTGTTAAAGAATACCGAAATGGATGCGTAAATGTATAGTTTGGTTTAAATGGGGTTAAAGGACAAAAACGGAAAATAGGAGCATAAACCGGGGATAAATGCATAAGCTATATGAAATAAGAATCCGGGTCAAGGATTTCGGGTTAAATATGTAAGAAAATATTCAACGGATATTTAGAAACAAGTTTCGGGTAAAACGGAGAAGAAGTGAGGGAGTTACGGAAAATATCATAACTAAATCTGCAAACAAGAGAAAATTTGCAGCAAGCCACCGTAAGCTACGGTGGCCTACCGTAGCTTACGGTGGGCAGCTGCTGTGTTGAAACTAAATTCTTAACCGTAAGATAGTGAGCTAGGACCGTAAGGCTTAACCGTAAGCTACGGTGGTCACTGTAGCTTACGCTGAAGCCTAAAACTAAAGTTTTGTTTTTATTGTTTTAAGCCTTCGGGTTTATTCGGTTATGTTATAATTTATTTTAACTAACGTATTTCATAAAATATGAAATATAGGTGATGTGGGAGCACCGGAGGAGGATCAAGCTATATGAAGAACCGAACACGATCAAAGACGAAGCTTCTACACTTGGTTTTGATTATAACAAAACTAATCATTGTTAACACGTAAAATTGTTTAAATATTTTTAAAAAGTTTTATTAAACTTGCAAAAATTGAAGTGACGTGTAATCGCATTTACTCTTTTTAATGCGAAATATTTAATAAATTTCAAAATATAAAGATAGGATGTTACATGTGGCTTCATTCATTCTTGATTTTTCAGAATCTGAGACTACTTCACGCTCAGATTCAGATTCACTCTGTGGCTCAACGATCAGAGGAGTTGTTGGCACAAAATTTGCCAATCCAGGATCAATGCTTGCCATCAATATATAGTTGTGATTGATTAGAGGAGGCATATTACTATACCCAATGCCAAACATTTCTTCTTTAGAATCTTTAAGACGTTGGCTGTTTAGGCATAGATTCATCAATTCAGTCGAATTTCCAATTTTTTTGATTTTTCTTTCTAAATCCAAAATTAGATTGTCTTTTGCAAAATAACGTTGTTCTTTTCCAAAACACAATTTTGATTTAATTCAAGCTCAGATTTAATTCTTGATTTTTAAGAGTTGCCTGTACCACGAGTCTCTCAAATTTAGAGATATAATTTTTCAAAGACTTAATCTTAGTTCGGTGTTCTTTATCCGAACTAGACAAGACTACAATGAGTTCTTTGGATTTTTCTAGATCTGAAATCAAGTTTGTATTATGAAGAGCATATCTATCAACCTTAGCTACAAACTCTACATATCTAGCACAACGTCTATCTACGGGATTAGAGGTTACCTCAAGTCCAGCCATGAATGCACATTCTTCCTTTTCTACAGAGTTTTCAGCCAAGTTTTAAGCCTCTACCTCAGCAAACTGCTGCATTTCGGTTGTTGAGATCTTGAACTCGAAACATTCATTCTTACCTTCAATCTTAGCGCAATTAGATCTTTCGGTTTCTTCATCGTTCATGTTTTCTTCAATTTCAGCAACTTTACTTACTTCTAATTCTTCACCCATGACATCAGCCACAACAGCGAGCTCCTCCAAGCTAGCTTAATCGATAATCTCCTTGCATTCCTCTTCTTCAATAATTTCTGCCATAAAGGCTTGTGAACAATAGCTCCCGATAAGTTTTCCAAAGCACATCCCCAGTCATACTGTTCGGATACTTCCTATAGAGACTGAGCTACCAAGGCATTGTTTGCTCAAGAAGTAAGATTATCTGAGGCACTAGATATATAATTTGAAGCGTTTGAAGAATTTGTATAGCTCTTGAGTTGTTTTTACTTTGGTAATTGTCTGATCGCTCCATCTTCGGCTTTCGACAATACCGTGCATAATGCCCATAGATGTTACAATTGTAACACTTTACTTTTGTCATATTAATGCCCATTCGAGTCTTAGTCTGACCACCAATAAACTTCTTCCCCGTCTTCATAAGAAACTTTTTTGCTCTTCGAACCAATAAAGCCATGTTAAGTTGAAGATCTAGTTCTTCCACTTCATCCTGATCGATTTAGTCAAAATCTTCACCGAGACTCGATTGCTCAACAAGCTTTCCAAGACAAAAATTTTCATATGTCGTCATGATATATGCCAAAAGACTCATATAGTCTTCTATAAGTTTCAAACAACTCGGATCCAACTTTGGAATGTTCAAGCTAGATGCTTGAGATTTCTGACTTCCACCAGATGAGTACATTCCTTGATTTGGCTTAGTATTTCCTCCCGAAATACTGGCACTTTCGCTTTCGTTTACAGAAGCATGATGACCTTCAGAAGTTTCATTTTCTGTGTAAAGTGCGACACCTGCTCCACTAGTAATCACCTTATGTCCCGGTCTTGAAGCTTTATACAACTGAGGATCTTGTATCTTCTCAAAATCAGATGCTTGATCTTCCATATTCCAAGCATATCCCTTCAGTTTTTGCACTGCTACTTCCAAAGAAAGTTCCTCATTGAGAACACCTTCTCTAATCAAAGTTATACACATGTTCCATTTTCGTGGAAGACAGTTTAGAAATTTCTCGACCTTTTCAAATTCGGTGTATAAGCCTTCCTGAATTCTGTCTAGCTCGCTTAACAAGTGATAAAACCTGTTAATTATGTCGTCAAAAGATTCATCCTTTAATGCTTTAAACACAACGAATTGAGTTTTTAGACATTCCAAACGTCGCTTCTTATACATTGCATTTCCTTCATATCGTTCAATCATGCTATCCCATAGCTATTTCGAATTACTTCTTTTATGGAAAGTGTGAAGTATCGATTGTGACCCATTGTAATCATTGACATTGCTTTTTCCTCACAATCATAGAACTTTTTCTGATTCTCGGTAAGTGCCAAATAAGTGTCAATGGTTAGTGTTCTAATAGGTGTAGCTCCACAACCTTTTGCAATACATAACCATATCTTGATATCTTTCGCTCTCACATATCTTTCGAAACGTTCCTTCTACTCAGAAAAAACCAACTCGATTATCAAGAGAGGAGGATTGTCGTTACTCCCACTTCAGCATTATGTTTGAGATTTTGAACCATTGCGGAAAGAGTGTTTTCCATTTTGAAAAGATTCGAAAGAAACGAAATGTTCTCAGAGGGTTACAGTAGGTTTAAACAGAAGGTTGATTGAAAAAGTGTGTAAGTACAGAAATTCGGAGAACATGAGTTAACTAGAAAACACGGAGTGAAATTTCCGGGGATTTATCAGAGTGTAAAACCCGGATCTAAAACCTGATTCCAAACAAAAACTCGGACACACCACCCACAGATGTTAAACTCGGACAGCTTATAAAAGCTTAAACTCGGACAGCTTATAAAAGCTTAAAATCGGACACAGCGCAAAATAAAAGTTAAACTCGGAAGGAGTTTAGACTCAGATGAATTTAATAGGTTAAACTCGGACTCAGCTAATAGGAGAACTAAACTCGGATCTGATTAAGATTATAGTTAAAACTTAGAAGGTTCGGTATAGGTTAAACTCGGAAAAGCTTTAAAATTCGGACGAAAAAACAAACCCGGAATTACAAAAGATTTGTAATCCGGACTGATTATCCCGGAGGTGAAAGAACCAGTTCCGGATATCTCACCAATTTGACTGCACACTGGATCACCAATAGTCCGGAAACACAAATAGTAAGACAAACACGGAAAAGCTTTTAAAAGGTCAAATGAGGAATCTTTTACCAACCTTCAAAAACACAACAAGAACTTCATAAACCTCTGTAAAAACCACAGATGAAGATCAAACCAAAAAGGCTCTAAACTAATCAAAATCCATCATCAATTTACTAGAAACCAACAATGACTCATGAATGAATCACAAAAACTCACTAAGTAATCACTAGAACCCAATCGAAAGATGATTTTTCTCATAAAAACATTCAAACCAAGAACACCTACAGTAGTATGAGTACACTACTCTGATACCACTTGTAAGTCCACTAAGTTTGAGGATCTCACTAACGAATACAATCAATAGGTGAACGGAATCCACCTAGCAATCACCACTGTAGGATAATGTATCAAGAAACCAGATTGATGAGAGAAATAAAAAATACACATAGTATTCTTTGATGTAGGAGATGAGTGACATCACACACACAGTAGCCGCCAGACAAAACACACACTAATGATTAGGGTTTTCTTGTTGCACAAACTTTCCACAAAAGAACTACTGACTTGTCTATTCCACTAAATGTATGTAAACAAGATATATCCGGACACACATGTTCGGAAAGACATCACAAAGCCCAAGGCCCAACAAAACAAAACTCGAACTGAGCAAACAGTGCTCAAGCGAGATACTAACTTAACAGAAACCTGGACCTGGGAACTACATACCCAAGTCCGGAACACAATGACTGATAGACATAAATTCGGAACCACAAGTAAATTCGGATTAGGTCCATAACCTAATCCGGACTCCTAAACTCGGAAAATAGATAAGTTCGGACAACAATACAACTATTACAAATTACATTAAAGACCCCTGAACATAATGAGAGCCTACACCTATCACCTAAAGTGCATTAACAAATGTCATCCGTTACAATCCGATACAAACATAAAGGAAGGAAAGTTTAATTTACCCAATTTACTATAAACACTTTTATAATTACCAATATCCAAATATTAAAACTATTATGACTTAGGCCTTAATTGGTTTAAATGTTATTAGCCAGATGACTATAAGCTTAGGCTCGCTCCCTTTAGGCCTTAGCCCATGATTTTAAAGGTTTGAACAAAATTTAAAAAAAAATCAACATCAATGAGGAGAAAGAACTGCGAATAGCGACAAACAACACCTAACGATCAACTATCATAGCCGTTGGATCCTTCCTCGGCTGATATTTGTCCAGAATTCCGACTTTAGGTAAGCAATCAAGTGAGTCGCTTATTGTTTTAATCTATTTGACTAGAGAATAGGAACTAGGATTTGAAAAATTATACAACTTATAAACTTGAGAATTTTTTTTTTAAACAGTGAAGTTCAAGTATAAGGTTACCACACTCCCCAAATCGGAGAGCCCTATATTGCCCCACTCCGGCCAGGCTGTGTTGTCTTAATCGAGCTCACGTTAGCTTTAGAGTTTGGCTTTTTTTGGGCCTTCCCCCAAGAAACCATACCGCTGGCTGCCACTTGATAGTCGTTGTGCCACCACAAGAGGCAGAACTTTCTGGCGTAACACACGATGGGACGAAAACCTGGGTCGGCTCGGGAATCGAACAGAAACCTCACACAAGGCCTAGTTCAAATACTTCATTGCCTATATCCACCCCATATGACACAAGTGGGATTTGAACCTGACTCTCCGTTGGAAAAGCCAAGCCTCCTACCACTAGGCCATAAGTTAGGGGATTCTAAACTTGAGATTTAAAACATTGTTTGTATGAGTATATAAGCGGTTAATGTGGATTACAACATTGAATGCTTATGAGTTATTATTATGTCAAAAATGAAAACCCGTATAGAACAACTTTTGATATATTAGATTTTGAATTTTCATTTTTTATTGGTAATAAGTTCGACGTATTATTGTTGATCATATAAAATTTAGTTTTAATATAATTTTTTATGTGACCCGATCCGATTTAACTCGAATCAGACTGAATATTATTATTATATAACGATAGACAAACGACTAATAAAAGTTTTCACCTCCCATGAAAACAATTTATAGATCTGTCACTCACCATCGGCCCTCCATTGTTAATGAGATTTTCCAATCATCCGCGTTGGTAGAGTAAGGGGCTGTTTGTTTAGATCTTAATGGGGCTCTTAATGGTTCAGAGCTCTTACTTACTGGTTCATTACTTAATGATTCAAAGTGTTTGTTTCGCAAGCAGATATCTGAATGATTCAGACATTTGCCTCTGAATGATTAAGCATTATACTGAGTCTGAATAATTAAGACCTCTAATCTAAATTTATAAGACATTTACATTTAAACGTTTAACTATTATACTAGCTCACAATGGTTCATACCTCTTACAACATTTAATCATTTAAAAATATCAAACACTTACTAAATAACATCAAAACTATCAATCAATCGTGTATACTGGATTCAAATCATTGACTTGCGACTTTATTTTTTATTAAAGGCTTCCTCAAAGTCAACTTTACTCACATTTATTCCTGTTCAAATGTTAGAATATTTTGTTTATGTATGTAGGGTGGTTGTAAATATAGTGGATAAAAGAGATCATGAAACATCTTTTTCTTCAATAATTAATTCTTTATTGGACTTACAATTAAAAGAAAAATATTGGTTTGACGAAATCTAAACATATGATTGAAAAAAACAATAATCTAAGAAAGATTGTTTACCTATAAGTAGTGGTGAGCAAATTAACAATCATAACTAATAATTGAATTATAACTGATATAACAAAATCAAATTAACCAATAACCGACATAACTTAATTGTTATAGTAATGAAACTTTGTTTAACCGATCAATCACTTATATTTATGAAGCTTTGGTTAACCGATATAATCAAAACCGAACCACACTTAATGTTAAGTCTAAATAATATAGTTATGTTTTACGTTAATAATATATAGATTCTTTTACTAAGATAAAAGTATGTTAGTAAACAAATGATCTTTGTCATTTATTTTGATGAAAAATTGAGATGTTTGGATTGTAATTCTTTTTGTTAATAATTATCTTATTAAAAGGAATCCCACAACGATAGTTTAACCAAAAAGTGAAGTCTTGGCTACCTTTTAAAAAATGCTCAAACTAAGTCTAAATTGTGCTGGCCCTTATTTACTTCAAATCTTGCTTGGTTAATTAACTAAAATTAACCAAGGCGAACCATAACCAATTAATCGTAACCAAAGTTAGATTATGGTTAGGGTTAGGGTTAGGAAATTCTATAATCGAAATAACGGTTATGGTTAATAGTAAAAACTGACCCATACATACCCAAACCTATAATTATCAAACGTGGAATAAACAAGGGTGTAATTGTTTGCAAACTTATGAAGACTCTTTGAATGAATCACAAAAGCACACATTTAATCCATATAATTAGGAATGAAAATCAAACTCAAACTCGATGGTAAATCTAAAACCCGACATATTTGGGATGGGTTTAGGGTTACTTTATCGGGTTTGGGATGTAGTTGAGAACTGGTTTTATTTTAATTTTTTGCGGTTGTGGGACGGGTTTGAGATTTTGTAATATACCCAGCTTCCCTACCCGATTACGTGATACCCGTTTACCCGATATAATTTCTTTTAAATTTTAAATATGTATAAATATGATACATCCATTTTTGACACATATAGATGTTTTATTCCGTATAAATTGTAGTTATTTAATTTTTTTTTTTGATAATGATAAGACTATATATAACTAATTCGTAATTACCCAATAGATACCTGATGGGTTTTGAGTCAGGTATGCTCAACGAGTAATTTTTTAAATTAACAGGTTTACCTGAAACCCACGGATATACCGGATACCGATGGATATTTACCCGCCTAGAAACCTCGACGGGCTTTGAGACGGTTTGAACAAACTTTTCTAACTATGTTTAGAGTTAGAATTACTTAAACTCGTCTTGTTACCATCCCTACATATAATATTGACCATTATTCATAAACTATACTCTTATTACTAAAAATATCTAATAATTTGGAAAAAAATGTTGATTACAAAATAATTCATCTTTATACGCGACATATTGTTGCACGCACGTATATGAAAGCCACTACTATAAAAACGAAGCATTAGATGGGGTTTAATAATTCCTTTAAACGGGATTAAAGGTAATAATTGTGTCCTATAAATATTCAAGAAAGAAATGATTTTTTGACACATGTTGATTACAGTATTCAAAAAAATTTAAAATAACCTCATTTTATGCTTAAATCATGTCTTATATGAATTTAAGCATCCTTTAGAGGTGGTTACCGTTAAACCGCGTCTATACATACTTTAGTATATATATGTGTTTTCTGAAAAAAAAAATACTAATTCTTCAATCCATATTACAGCAACTCAACAACACCAAAACATCTCAACTTCTTTATTGAATTTCATCGTTAACAAGCTTAAAAAGCTTCAAGGTTAGTTCTTTTAGTTACTAGTGTTACTGATGTATATTTTAGTATTATAAAGAGTACTTATAACTTTAAACGTGTTTACTTATATGTTATTTTTTGTTAAAATTTCAAAATTGTCTTTTACTTTTATCGATGATTAGTATTTTATATAATTTTAGTTTTATATATAGTAATAAGGTATGTTTAACCTTATTATAGTTTATTTTTATTGAAATATAAGTTTTTTTATATATTTTATATAATACATGTATATAAACTATAATTTTGTCCGTCCCACGTTACGCCGGCGAGACAAAGCGTTAAATCACAAACCAAACTAACAATTAAGTATTAAGTGAATACGTTTAAATTTATTTCTCAACCAAACAAATGAAATTTAGATTCCAAATTCCATCTTGTAGTATCAACTTAAACATCTAGATTGCAAACGCAACATTTCAGACATAATGTCTTTTTGCATTATGATCTAACTTTGGCATTGTTCAAAATTCCAGGTGAAAGAAAGATAAATTTTAACAAAATTTGGGGAATAGCAGCAACAAAATCAGAAACTGTTGGGTATTTCCAAATAAAACAAAAACCCACATACCAAAAGTTTAAAATTTGCATAACATCCTATTTCAAAAACATTTGATAATATAAAAAAAGAAAAAAACTCCTCACCAATGCTCAGCATTAGGATCAAGAGACAAGGTTGTCCTTAAGAGATAGGGAAGCAAGATGAGCTGCAGTGCTGATGTTGTTGGTTTGCTGATGGACATTCCTCAAAGTTTATGAGTTTCGTGACAATAAGTATGATGGACAACTCAGCAACCGAATTCATGGGAACGCTCATCTGATGGTTCAAAAAGGAGTACACTTGTTCATATATGGGTCTAACATGCTTCGCAATGATCCCGTCCGTTGGTTTTATGGCAACCACCACATCCATCATCCAACCAAGTTTCATAGACGTACCATTCTCAATATCACATGCCAATCATTGCAGCAATACCCTTTGGCTCAGAGGAACATGAGTAGTGTTTAATATTCTGTGTAGATCAACCTACATTATAACAACATAAAAAGTCAAGTATTACCTTATAACCAGCAAATCATTTTATTAGAATATCATATTGATAATAGCATGATATAGTTTCTGTAATCGAATTAGGCATGCTAACTATTGTTGAAAAGTTAAGTGGAAAAAAACGATATGGGTCTTTCTAACTTGCCCCGGCTCGTTTTGACCCATTGAAAATACCTAATTCTTGTTACAAAAATTATATAATCTATTTGACATGCTAAATACCTAATTTTAACTTATTCAAATTATTAAAATTTTCTGTAATCTGTTTGACAAGCCTAACCTGACCCGAAAACGTTTTGACCCATTTCGTATGCCTAACTATTATTAAAATTTGCTGTAAACGTAATTGACACGCTAAATATTATTAAAAATCTTAGAAAAAATGTAATTTGGGTCAGCCCAAACCGTTAAAAAAAGTAATCGACACGCTAATTATTATTAAAAACAGACCTTAGCAACTCTGCGTTGCTGTGAAGAATTTGGAAAGAAGCGGCTCTTCCGCATCATTAATCCTTAATGTATCTATAAGCTGGTCGTTGTGACAGGAGTGCCAGTTGGGTCTGTCTATCCATTAGTGATCTTAAAATAATATCCTAAAATTAAAATCAGTAAGAAACAAAAAGTGAATACATGGGCTCATCAGTGGATTCCTAAATAAGTTTATGCAACAACTTTGTTGCCTCCATCGCAACATTTACCTATACCATTGCAAATTAAGTTATCATTTTGGCAGTTTCACTGTAGCGATAAACAACAAACTTAAATGTTAATTTCCAACTCTGACTTAGAATACTACGCATGCCAACAACAACAAATAAATTACTTAACCGTATTTGCTTAACAAATCTTGTGAGCACAATCTATTCTGAGATAGAGTTTTACAGCCACGCTTTCAACCGGGGTACTTTAACAATCAATGTTTCAAAAATAGAGTTTATACTACTAAAAAAATGACCAAAACACCAGCTAAAACTAGGGTCAGGGTACAATTGAGCATTGTTTGTTCGTTCTACAAGGATACTCTTTAGCAATAATACAACAAAAATATGCTAGATGAAGTTGGTTTGGAGATACAATATTAGATAACAACCATAACTATGAACACATAAAAACAATACTAAGTAATATTATGACAATAAAATAGTATTGAAGATTGATTCTCACAGGCTTATATATAATTATAAACCAATTGTATCTGATATACTTAATTGGAAGTAATCATAAGTTTAACAAAACATGGTTGATATCTTAAAATTAAAAGCCCCATGTATTTGAGTGACTAAACAATGATCTCTAAAGACAAAATTTGAAGAATGTCAATGTCTGTGATGACTGATGTCCATCCATGCATTAAAATAGGTTGAAAATAAAGAAAACCGAAATAAATGAAAACCCTTATCTGAAATAAATTAGAGAAAATGTAACTCATGCTATGCTTCTCCGTTGAAAACGTAGGATTCCTAAGGAATTAGGGTTATTACAGTGAGGATGTCTTTGATTATGCTAAGGTAGACGAATCGGTATTCTAGCGATGAAGATTGCAGTTGCCCTTTTCATAGTACCTGAACCATCATCCTTAACCAATCTCAACACTTCCGGTATCCATCATCACAACTGTCGCTTCAACTAATATCCAATGAAATAGAGGTATCAGGTTTACCGTGCTTGCAGGAGAACACTAAACGCCATCGTAGTTCATCTCCGTCGAGCACCATAAAAGCCGCTAACCTCTATGGCAGATTCTAGTACATCAGGTCTGTCGTCGATGACTCTCAACGGTAGCAGTGGAGCGGAAGTGGATCGGCGATTTCTTATCGCGTCTCTCTCGGGTTCCGGCACCGGAAGGCTTGAAGGGAAAGTCGTACTAAAACGCGGTCGAATGCCCTGGTGCGAGGCAGGTGCATGGCACTTCCCGCCAATGAGAATTGTGTTAATAGATTATGTTATTATATATTAACATTTAAAATATAAGTTTTTTTATATATTTTGTGTAATACATTTATATAAATGTTATATATTAACATTTACATATAGGTTTATATGTGTACATTTAGGTTAACGCTTCAAAAGTTACTTGTCCAAATTTTATCTATTAGTGATAAATTTTGGACTTAGGACAACTTTCTGAATATTGTATTTAATTTAGGATATGTGATGTGAACGGAGTGTGTATGATTTTTAAATATATTTTAATTACTTTTCACTCGTTTATTTAAGTTTTAAATTTATAAAAACACTATATGTAATTATCACTGTGTACACGTTAGGGCAAGTGTACCCATCGTTGGCGTAGTATAGTGATGGCAAGATACGGAAGTCGTCCAAGAACACAAGAGCTTTTAATGCCGGAATATCATCGACATCTACTCTAATAAAAAACTTTTGAAAAGGTTTTTAATAAGTAAACAGAGGAAATAAACTGTTGGATCTAGTGGACTCCACAAAAGAAGAGATGATTGGCAAGCCAAAATAGTCTATAACCGATTATATAAATAAACAGTTCTTTGCAGAATCTGCTCCTCCCAAAGACAAAGACTCAACATCTGCTACTCTAAAGTCTGTCCAAGCCAAAGTCTGTTCACAAGATCTGTTGAAAATCAACTCTCCTCAAAGCTAAAGGTCTGCCAAAGATAACCTTTGCTGATTAAGACAAAGTCTGATGAAGCTAAGGTTTGCTATGGATCAACAGATGTTAAAGACCAACAGAGGATAATGCTCAACAGAGGATGCTCAACAGAGGATTCTCAACAGAGTTTATCAATTCAATAGTGTTAAGGCTATAGCAGATGTTAGGAGTTTTTTAGACTGTTAGATGTCACTGTCAAGGTGAAGTCAGCTTAGATTCCTCAGATGTTTCATTTGTATAATAAATAGAACAGTGTTTGTACTGTTCTATTCATCACTTTCCTTTGACATTTATGTACGAACAAATTAGAGTGATCAGGCTGAAGGGGAGTTTGTAATATCTTCATGCATGCGTAAATCATATTTATAAAAGTATGTTGATGAAAACAATCATTGTTGTGATTCAAAAGTTTGTTATTCCGCTGCAACTTATCATCTCTGTTTACCATCTTTCTTATATCATCTTAAACTTTCACAACAATCAAACTCGGATCCTAACATAAACTAAGTAATAAGAGAAATAAATAGACAAGATGGAATCACTTGGTGCCAACTCGTTATTTATCCTTTGATGATTTCCACGCTTTGGGTTTTTTTTCAGAGATAATCTTAGTTAAAGTGGCATGTCTCTCTTTTGGTGGCAATGCTACCCTCAACCATATTGGTCTAAGTCAGCAGGGATACAGTCCCCAAGGCCGGAATATTGAAAGATAATTAAGTAAGTTATTAATGCAAAATATGGCATGTCCCACTTTTGCAGGCAACGCTACCCTCGGCCATATTTGTCTCTGTCAGCAGGGATACAGTCCCGCTAGGCCGGTTTAAAGTTTTAATGTAGTTTATTTATAAGGGATTCCAACGGTTCTTACTCCCCCCGATTTGATGCTATATGCCTCAATGGAATTCCTAATAAGCTTGAACCAAGTCCTCACAAGATCTGTACACTGAACGAGGCAAGAACTTTACCCATACCACCCTTCTAACCCCCTTTCAGACAGTTAATGCACTTTATATATACCGTAAAGACACGAATGAGTGAATCAACGAAACATGAAAAATAATAGAATAAAGTTCACTTTCAATATAAGCCTAGTTATTAAATTCATTAATACATACCCAATTAAAAAATTAACCAAAGCTATGAAATCAAAAGTAATACACATATAACTTGTCTTCACCAAGTGATAAGAGATTAGCCAAGCATGACCTTTGTTTGACAAAAACTCTTACGATAAATCTTGGATCCCTAGACTACTACAAACACTCTAAGGATGGATGATGGATGAATATGGTGGATGATGGTGGTATTGTAGTGGTGGAGTGCTGGTTGTTGTGAGAGAAATGATTTTCCAAGAGATGAGTTGGAATAAAGCCAAGCACCCCTATTTATAGCTGAAAACAGTAAGCTCACACGGCCCCGTGTCTTCCTTATTCTCTGTATTCATTTAATGGTTTTGTCAGACCAAGGGCTTACACGGCCCCGTGGGTCAACGGCACGGCCATCTGGCCATTGTACTTGATGTACTATCCAAGATTCGCAAATCTGGAAGTTGACCACGACCCGTGTCCCAGGGACATGACCCCATGTCTCTTGTCTGCATCTATTTGTCTTCTTCTGCTCTGGAATCTTGAATGGGCACGACCCCATGCCGACTAGGCATGGCCCCGTGCTTGACTTCTGATTCGTTGTTTTTGTCTTTGTGGTGAAACTCGAAGGGTTGGTATAGTCTGTTATCTTTCCGTCTTCTGTACTTATGTTGGTTTTTGTCGTTAATTTGTTCCTTTTGTACATTTAAGCTCTTTTAATTCTGAAAATCAAAAGTATTTAAAGAAACACACTTTTTCCAACATTAGAAATAAAAAGGGTTGATTTTATACCGTATTTGATATAATTTATATGTTGCATTTGACGCATATCAATATGTGTACATTTTAATGAGACAACATCTAGGGAAAAATCAGCTGGTATTTCCTCTACTCTCACGGGTTTGTGGTTTTATGCATGTTTGGGGAGTTAAATGGAAATATTGCTGGTTTATATTAAATGTCATCTCATTAAATGTATACATGTGGGATAAAATATTCAAAAAGTGGTATAGTATTCACCGCCTTAGAGCATTGAATTACATCATACGCATACACTCATATCAATATTTGTTTATTTTAATTTTTAGATGGATCGTGATGATTGGATGTACAAACAAAGTCGTACTGATGCAATATATATGATGGGTATTCAAAATTTTCATAAAGCCGCCCAAGCTCATCGTGTGAATACAATAGACCGACTGATATTTTGTCCACGTGCATTGTGTACAGAATTCTAAAAACAAGATATTAAAGATATAAACTTTCAATTATTGACATATGGTTTTTTGCGTAGATATACTTGTTGATCAAGCATGGGGAATCGCTTGCTAAGTATACCACGTCGACGTTTAATATAGACAATGATAAAAACAGATAATAATGAAACAATATATTGATCATGAAAATGTCACTTTAAATGACGACATGACAACTTAAATGACATGTATAATAATTTAGATAATAATATTGGTGAGGATGAGTAAGAAAAATTCATAAAATTACTTACATGAAGAAAAACCATTTCAGCGCTAAGAAATAATCAAAACTTCATGTTGTGTTGTTCAGAGGTTGTCTACCTTAAAGTCAACACACAAATTGAGTGATAAGAGTTTCACGGATTTATTAGTGCTATCAAATGACATGCTTCTGGAAGGTAATGAATTACCACTTTCGTTATACCAAGCAAAAAATGATATGCCTGATAGGATTGGAAGTTAAAAGAATACATGCATGTTTAAATGATTGTATGTTGTATAGAAAAGGGTTAAAAATGATCATACATGTTTTAGCTATGGCACATCTAGGTATATGCATAAAAGTAAAATAGATGAAGTTGACACGATGTGATGAAAAATGGACCACTAGCTAAAATATTGTGGTATCTCTCAATTATACCGAGACTGAAACGATTATTACAAACGAGAAAGAATCAAAATTGTTGCGCTGCATTCAGTTGACCGTATAAATAGTGGAAAATTAAAACATGTGGCGAATTCACCTTAGTGGAGAACTACTAATTATATATATCCTGAATTCGGTAACGAGATCAGAAACATACAGTTTCGACTCAGCTCGGACGGGATCAACCCTTTTCGGAAACATAAGCAATCGTTAACTCGTGGCCTGTTTTTCTTTGTCTATAACCTTCCACTGTGGTTATGCATAAAAAATACATAATGATGTGGTCGTTGATTCATGGTCCGAAACAACCTTGTAATAACATTGATGTTTATTTGTCTACATTAATAGATGACTTTAAACCTCTATGGAGTCTAGATGTTAATGTGTATATTATTTAAAGAAAAAATATTTTGATTTTTGTGCCATATAATATTTTGTACAATAAGTGATTTTCCAACATAAAGTAATTTTTCAGTAAGAAAGATAAACTAGATTGTATTGTTTGTGAATATGACACAAGTTTGATATTGTTAAATAATTGTAGAAAATCATATACATGGGACATCAAAGATACCTTCCGGATAATAATGATTATCGAAATAGAACGGTAGAGTTTGATTGAAAAATCAGCACGGAAAAGTAAGGTAAGAATTTGATGTGTTTTCACGAGTAAGAAATTTAGATGTGGTGTTTGGAAAAAGAAAACTAGTCTTGAACCATCCAACATTTAAAGTTTAATAATATAATCTGCTGATTATTTGTAGGAAACAAGTGCAAAGGAAAGTAGAAGTGTAAAATGGAAAAAAAATCTCATCTTGGACTCGACACTCAAGATATAGGGCCATGAATCAAAATTTTGACAACATATGGCCCCCAATCGCAAATGCTAGTCCACAATATGATAATATGGGTGTTCATCGTTGTCGACTATTTCTTGCCGGAATAATAATAAAAGACCCTAAAACCGGCACTTATGATACTAAAAAAATATAAAGGAGCATCGCTATATTGGTAAGTAAAAATATATATTTGTTTGTATATATAAATTTTGTCGAATGCTATAACATTTATGTTTTGGTTGTAGATTAATTGATGCTGAGAAAAAAAATGAGACTTGGTGGAACTTATGGCCAAGGACGATATGATCCAATAACTAAAGTTTTTGGACTTTAGCACCGGGGGCTAAACACGGGGCATTTCAAGCGTAATAGGTATATTTGGTTAATGTGTGTAATTTCGTATGTAATGATGTAATAATTTATGTTCAGTTTGTAGGATATATCCTACAAAAGTTATAGGATTTTTTTCCAAAGGTGAAATGGAAAGGGTGGAGACGAGCCCGAGTGTGCACGTGAGCCGAAAAAGTCAATGTGTAGACGCGGGCCCGGGTTTTCCTAGCTCCAGTTGCGCTTCAGGTGCATCGAATACGATATATCCAGATATTGAAGTGATATATACATATGGTGGCCGTAAAATATCAAGGTGACAAATATATACATATATTTATTCATTAAACATTATATAGTTTCACATTGTTTTAAACTGTATGGTGGATCAATGAGATAAGTTTGATGTAGTTACAGACTATGACCATGCATATCCTAGTTCTAATAGATACTTGGATGACATTCGCATGCATGAGCATTGCGTGAAGGTCCAAGTGGCTTATGTCCTTCCAGCATATACCAGTCCCTTACAAAACTTGTAAAGAATATCAAACACACGATTGATGAATCAAACTTTAAGAAAGTTTACTTAGTGGCCAAGAAAGGAAATTAAGGTATATTTGGTTAATAAATAACTTATGTATTAGTTTATCTTTTATTATACAAGTGGGGAATCCATGCGTTGCTGCGGAGTGGATAATACAGGGAAGAACATAATTCAAACTTTAAAACATTAAAAAAATCATATATTAGTTGCAGATCTCATTTGTATCTTTATCCGCCTATCTAAACCATCAAAATAAACAAAAAAAGGAGAGCATAATAAAAGGTGAAAATGTATATAATTTGATGGGAATATAGGGTGCATACATGTAACGTTGGGGTTACTTATACAATGCTTTGATTGGGAAAGAATTAGAGATGAGTTGTTATAGCTGCTTGTAGCCCACGTTTAGTGACATTCAATTTATTGTCGGTTTGAGTTCATGAGATTCATTACTTCGTATTAGTTATTATAGTTGTGATTACATGTTACTAAAAGCACTAATTTTGGTTTACATATCAATCTGTATTTAAAGTATGATAAATAATTCTTTTTCTTTTGATATTCTTGTAAACGTAGGATGTAGTCTATTTAACGTACACCACCTAACAAGTCAAATAAACTCATACTAACAAAACAATCTATTTTTCATACATTGTGATTCAAAACAACCAAAATTCTGATCTTTATCAACAATTGCATATATATAAAAGAACAATGTCATTCAATACTTCTACATCGTGTTAGGAAAGTCAAAGACCAAGCTTTCTTCTAATCAGGCTGTTTGTGATCATTAGACCATTAATGTGTAGTTATGGTGTGAGGATACAAGTTTGATGCTTTGAAGATTCTTAGGTATTGTGTTGAATTTGATCATTTATATATACTCTAAGTGGAAACGCTTATTCTTTGACATGATCAAAAATAGGAGCCGGTAATAGGTATGGAGATGACAATAAAGAAACGAATTTAAGTTGTGCATAAAAATAAAAATAATCTAATTATTAAATAAAAAACAAGAAAAAAACATGATACAAATCATAAGAGCATTACACATACATTATGTTGCTAGTATTTTTCTCTAATAACCACCAGATTGCCTGCTCTTCAGCCTGATTGTAGATCATGTAAATTTGAACACATTCTTTCATGTCAGGTGGCTTATATCCGGAGAGTTACTCTTTCGTGCCCGCTCCCACTTTTACAAAAGTCAACAATTCATACTTTTGTATCCATCCTTCTATATATTTGAAAGAAAGAATATAAATATGTAATTATTACGTATATGTTTATCTTGACTTCTTGAGGATGGATGGAGTTACCTGGCCATCTTCATACAGGCACATCATGGGCTAAGAGCGTCTATGTTATAATGTGAAGAAGTGGTATGAATCACCGCATCTGTATCACCACCAAAGCAAAACAAAACATAATTAAAAAAAATTGGTGACATTGTCGTAATTAGGAAGAACCAGAACATCCAATATGAAGTTATGAACTTATAAGTTCTTCATAGACATCAAGCATGAATATAGGAGAATCCTTCCGGTACATCCCTACAACACCCTGCACAATATACTTAAGTTGTTAACTATCACAAAATAAAAATATTAAATTTCCAAATAAAATATGACCATAAATTGCAATATCATGTGATGGTTAATTGGTAAACTATATTATACAAGTGTAGTTGCCGGTTTCCCAGGTTCTTGTTGAGTTAAAGTGAAATGCATGAAGCGCGTTTTGAACCTCTAGTAAATTGAAAGAATGTATGGAGTGTTGTTATGTGCAAGTATCATAACTCTGCCCAATATTCCCAACCCTTTATCATTTCAAAAACAAGTAGTCATAACAAGCTTACAGTAGTCTCTTTCTAGGCAACCAAACTAGTAGAAGAAAGTGAAGATGTAGGGTTGAGGTGGTAGAATGTGCATGTTGGACAACCTAAATGATAGGTTAAAATGAGTAACTTTTGATTCGGGTCAGATCAAACAACTTAGTTGATGGATCAATATAATTAGCATGTTAGATATTACTACAATAAATGTCAAACTTTTTGAATCGGCTGATTTAGAAGGTTGTATGCAATAAAATAAACTGTGAGACTTTAAAGCAGGTTCCACCCATTTGACTTGTTTCCTTTATAGCTAAACTTTTTTGAATTGACTTATAGGTAACCCAAATCAACCCATTTGTAAGCAAATGGATCGAAATGGTATCGGAAATGTGGGGTGTGTTGACTGCATTTAAGGATAACCACTAAAGAAACCCGAAATTTTCAAATACAACTTTTATCGTTCGCTACATTTAAAAAGAAGAAATACTCACATGTTATCTTCTCAGAAGCCGCTTTGTTCATTTTGGGATCTTTTTTTCTTGCAAGTTGTTAAGCATTTGGAGCACAAATTTGCAAAAACAGGGTCAACATAGAGATTTTTTTTGTTATCACTATATATAACCCCACGCACAATACAAAGTGAGTGCTTTTATTCCTTGCAATAAAAATAAAAGCAAAACACATTATTCCTGAAAGTAGTTTTACCCAAGTTAGATCATTGACGACTAAAAGTAATAGAAACTTCAAGTCCAACAAATTTATACAAATAAAACAAAACCCCACCAAATAAGTAATATTCCCTGCAGAGCTCTTTTTTTTCTTAAAGGACTCCAACCAATCATAGTTTTAATCTCCATGCGTTAGACTTTGGCCAACAAAGTAACTACAAAATCAAGCATATAAATGTTATGGCTAGCTTCTTTATTCGATTTCAAGTGGTCATCAATCTTGATCACCATCAGGTTAGTTCGTTCCATCAAAAACATTTAATGATATTTTTGTAGTTTGCTTCTATGTTTTTCTTAATTCTTGTGTTTTCAATAGTCTTTGAGACAGTACCATAATGTCACCATCACAGAATATAATCTTTTCTGTTTTGAAATCTTGTGATCAAATAATAGAGAAAATTGCAAGCAATATGATGCATGTGTGTTTAAGTTGAACTAATAAAATGTTAAGCGATAGTAATATTAGAACCAAAAGTCCATTATAAGAAAAAAAGGTTTTATAGTAACTCGATGACAATTTCGCATGATATAAAACCACATTAAAAGATGAAATCCAGTCCTCGGTCTTCACTACAACAATTGCCTCGTTTTAAAGCTGACGTTTACCTTGTTTAAATCTAGATATGTGCAACCTTGTTGTAACGACAATCCAGACATGTTGGTTATCTTGGTCCAACCCGAGCGAAGAAAGTGGAACCAACCCACCAACACCCCTACCCACAATGTTGCTTACCATAAACGGAACAATCTGCTTAAATCATTTTCAAATCCTACATGTTAGGAAAAATGGATCTTGACTACTCATAGCCAAAACAATTGTTGTAAAACACAAGGATTAGCCATTTTGTGTTCATGTTGATTGTACTTTTGCAATAAAAATGGTTGAAACTGCTACAAATAGTGGATAGAATCTTAAGCAACTACAATTTAGCAATCTTAGTTCCACAAGTAACAAAGTTAAAACCTCTAATGTTGAAGGTGATGGCTACAAGTTTACCTTCTTTGATTATGTTGGTCAACAACGTATTACTAGTAGCCATCATCCAAAAAACATCCAAGCCCCTCAAAATCGGGAGCTTCCTTCCCGTCTCTACAAAATCTAGGTTAAACTCAAAATCACAAATACACATTAACAAAAAATGTTCTGAGATGATTTTGTAATGGTACCTAGTCGACGAACAGATAATGGATGATGGCTACGAATGACAGTTCGGGAGAGAAGAGGCAAAGCCCAATCGTCGCTGGTTTCGTAGCGGCACCCGATCCGAAATTGGAAAAGAGAGCCATCAATCTTATTATGTTTGCATATGTTGATTCTAACTCTTTGAGTACCAATATACATCATAACTATAAACCCAATTTTCAATTCGCGTATTCAATTACATTCAATACGAAAATTGAGTCGTGGGTTACAATTACATCCAATCAGATCGATTACACAGCTCCATCCAAGAAACCAAAGGGACCATTAAAACCTCATTGAATGGGGGAAGGGATTTGAGAGCGGGGATGAAAAATCTTGGAAACAAGGCATGACCTTTGAGATGAGCGTCTTTATATTTGTATTAGTTGCAGATTTTGGACAGAACAACTCATCGTGCATTTATGGAATTCCAAACCCCACCCCAAACATGCACGTGTGAAATCACACCAACTAATGAACCTTATATACCATAGGCAGTTTATATCACTTTAGTTTATTTGTTTTATATTACAATAATTTGTTTATTATTTTGGATGCAACTTTTGTCCGAAATTCATATTCAGTTATGAACTAATGATATTTTAGCCAGTGAAAGAATGAATGCATCTGAATGCCCTCAAAATTAACATGTAGAACAACAAATGGTAATTAATCATTTAATCTTAGTTTTGTGTGCATATATATATTGAAATTTAAACTAAGCTAAAAATTGTTTAATATTTTAGGTTATAAGACCTGTAATTCAAAAGTCCCAAACTAAACAACCAAAGCCGAAAAACTACGGCAACATAAAGCAAGTCTAAAGGAAAAGAAAAGGAGGCCTAAGCTAAAAGACATATCAAGAAAAGCAGGCCAAAATGTAAAGATATACTTGCAATTAATCGAACTAAGACTCGAATGGTATATGAGCATGGTTCGTCAACTAGGTGGATACGTCAAGAACAAATGGTCTACTATGCTGCCGTTTTCAGCTAATGAAACTATGTTTTCTACCAAGAGTGATACCTACGTTGAGGTTGAATCAATATTATCACTATTTCTCAATAAATGGGTTGACCTCATTTGGCCGAGTAAGTCTATTATAGTTAACTTACTTTTTTATTATTACTATAATTTACCTAAATATTCTATAACATCAATTGTATAGCAATCATTGGTCTTTGTTCATCATTGCCCTAAACATATGACACACACACATATATATACATATATTGGATTCAACAATGAGAAAGGGCAAAAAGGATTCTTTGAACTATCGTCTTTCAAGTCTAATTCATATCGCATTAGGATTCGATTCGGATATACAATAGTTAAGGTATGTGTGTTTGTTAGTTCTCAGTTGTTTGGTTTTCTTTACTTTTAAATAATAGTTAGTTAATTTATTGTAGAGTGAGCAACAAAAGGATGGACGGGAATGCGAAAATACATGGTTCCCCAACATATGCTCGACTTTGTCAATTTGTATCAAAACCAATTTCCCGAACAAATAGTATTTCTTAATTGTTTGATTTTTTTTAAAACGTAGAAGGTTTAGTTGATTCTATACTTGTTTTTAGGCACACATGATATATATATACACACACACACACGTATCTTTATTGAAGATGTTAATGCCGAATTTTTCTAGTTGTTTTTACTTTTTGTCCATGATATCTGTGATAACATTTTCGATTTACTTTAATTATAAATGTGGCACGACACAAGAGAGGCTGCGAATAATTATAAAGATATTTTGTTCAAGACATTGATGCCGAATTTTTTTCGTGAGTTAGATATTTCATTAGTTTAGCTTTATATATTAGATTTTGGAATTGTATGCAGTTTATGTATGGAATTTAATGTGGTTTGTTATACGTTTAGCAAAGAATTGTAATTGGACCGGATTATTTTCTGAATTGGATGTGTATTGAGTTGATTTAAAAAGGTTTGAATTGGTGTATATGTATTTGCCTAATTTGGACAGGTTAGGAATGGATACAAAACTACAAAATTATATATTTGTTTTCCAGGTAACTTTTTAAGACACGGTTAATCATATAAATTTAATAATCTTATGAAAATATATTTTGAATCAAAAGACGGGATTCGCCATGTTTAAGACACTGTCTAGTTTAAGCCGCGTCTAATAAAATCCCATTTAAGATGCGCCATTTTAAGACAGGGTTGATAGTAGTGCTTCCAATTAAGTCTTGATATCAACTATGCATGAGGGGGTGGACGATTGCCTCTTGTGGCTCATATATCCGTGGTTACACAACTTGTGTGACAGATATGAGTATGTCACAACTCTGCGAACTGTGTGTTAACATTCCATAGATATCTTCAATGTGTTTATGACAAACTTGGCATTGATTATCCGTTAGTATGGTCCTCCATCGATGATTTGTTAGTGTAGGATGAGATGATCAGTCGACAAGTGTTAAAAGTATCTCAAAATTGGACTGACCACACAAGTACAAATTGAAGCCTTTTATACCGATGCATTGTCTTTAATAAAACTGTTAAGGAACTGTTATAAAACTTCGTTGTTTATAATGGGGTTGGCTAAATGCACCTCCATTTTTACTGTTTATACCTCTCTTTCCAAAAAAATATTATTTTTATAATTTTTTAAATTCCACCCTTTACCTCTTATATATTAATGTTTTGTTCAATTAATTACGGCTTCTTCTTTTTTGGATTATCCCCTGTTTGTTTTGTATCAATTCTTTTGTTTTCTTTAAGTTTCTTTCTCTTTTCATTTTTCACAAAAATCATTTTTATGCTTCTTAACAATTTGATTTAACATGGAAGATTTTTCACCCAATTACACCCTTTACCTTTTTATATATTACATGTTGCTGTGTATTATTTATATAAAATAGGATGTGATTGACACCTAAATTTCATCTACCTCACTTTATATATCCAACTGTTGATGTATAAACAATATACATAAAAAATATAATACAAAATAAGTGAATACAATCATTAATTGAATTGAAATATAACATTATAAATCGATACTTAAAAAAATAAGACTATGATGAGTTCGTTACATTAAATGAGTAACACATTAAAAAACAAATGAAGGTAAACCAAAACAAATTAAAGTTGAGATTTAACTAAAACAAATAAAGTTTAACCGAAACAAATTACAACTGAAGTTTAACCAACATGTTATACAGTTCGGTCTGGATTAGGATTTTTTAGCTTCTTATACCAGTTTATACAAGAACTATACATAACTTCCCAATCTGCTGTAATGTCATTTCGGTTGCTACTCCAAAGACTGTTCGGTAAAGGGCATTGAGTAGTCTCTTTCTAATCTAACATGGATGAAATGGATTCCATGAACATGAACAAGCGACACCAGTTGATGAGGGCTATGAATTTGGTTTGGAGCAGTCAATAGCGGGAAGAAAGTTTAATTGCTGGTGATGCTTAAAAGGTGAACAATCACACCAAATCTTTGCGCAATGAGGAGTCCAGTGTGGAGCATATCCATCCAATGATCAGCGCTTGCAAATCCCTTTCCTTGAAAATCTATGTTGAGACGTAGACAGTTATACTTGTCGGTGACAACTGTGTCCAAAATTGCCTCCAAATTTTTGAGTTAATGTCCATCTCTTGTACAAGTTCAGTTCGAATAAACCTCCACAACTTTTCATCCATCTCCAACCCCACATCGACAGATCGAAACCCACAATTACCATCGGGATCGACATTTTTTATACGTGAAATGTACGGGTGAAAGATACTTGGGATTTCTTTCATTAGTGGCTCAGAATCATTTGCGTAGGAAGTATGTCTTGGAGGCGATGGTTTCAAATCCATAAAATTATATTCAACCACATTTGGCGATGGTTTTAAATCCATAAAATTATATTCAAGCACAATACTTTTTTTGTTGTTGTTTCTTTAAGTTTGGTCGTCCACGAGTTTTTTTTCTTAACAACAGATTCTTTCATTAATAGCTCAAAATTGTTCACGTCTGAACTATGTCTCGGAGGTGATGATTTCAAGTCCATATAATTGTATTCAACAGCATTTGACGTGGTTGAACGACTACGTTTATAGGAATGTTGAGGATTGGCTCGACTTTTTTGTTGTTTCTTTAAGCTTGGCCGCCCTCGAGTATTTTTACGAACAGTAGGTTCTTCAAATGATATTTTACTTGGATCAGTTATTTCTTTTAGCTTTTCTAGCAACACTTTCTTCCCCCGCTTGGACTGCTTGTCAAAGAGTTCTTTAAACATTATTATTTCAGCATCACAAGTAATGTCACCATTTCGTCGTGTTTTAACAACAATATATCAAGTTTACTCCAAACTATGTCGATCGAATCCAATGGAATACACCGCTCAGCGTACAAAAAAAATCAACTTATTAATTTTTTTTTGTATATTGAAATAGTGAATATATATTTAAAAATAAATCGAGCTATTGTGGGGGGGTCGACTAACCTTACACGTAAGACATCTGTAAGATAATGACGAGGACACTAATAAATAAAACACCACCGACAACAACAACAATAATAATAAAAACTAATAAATACATGAATGTTTGGCCAACATTGATTGAAGTTCTTTGTATTTTTCATTGAATGATGTCAAACTTTAAGACTCAATTAATAAACTCCATATTCCAGTAAATACAAGGGTTTATTGTATTGTATTTATATACAAATTTCAAAGAAGAAGCAACCAATAAAATTAAAAAAGTTGAAAGTGGATTTAAAAAAACACCTTCTAAGACTTTTTGAACCGGTTCCAGTATATCGTTTTAAAAAAAGAGAGTTTACTTACTGTTGTAAAAGGTAAGCCGCCAAACTTATCACGGTTCAGTATTGCGGTCTGTAACCTACTATTAATAAACGAATTAAATTATTAATAAATCTAGCGTCTGTCAAAGGTTTTTAATAAAATAAATAAAACTATTATTAAACTTTACCAATTACTAAATATAGCGGCTGTCAAAGGCTTTTAATTTAATAAATAAAAATATTATTAAACTTTACCAGCATCCTATTATTTATTTGCAGCAACCACAAAATATTTACATTTACAAATATGTCTAGTTTTATAAGATCAATTTTTTTTTCCATACATACTTAAGTAATCACGTATCTTCATATCTTCATGTAGCAAGTGCAACCTAAAAAGCAAACATCTCACTCTAAAGTTGAACTCATAATAAAATCAATCCTCCCAATTAAATTGATTATATTTACATCGCCTAATGAAAAGAAGATAAATGCTTCCACTGTAGATAACATATATTATCTACAAGTTCATCCGTTTCATCTCGACAAAGTGGTCTAAAATTGTGCAACATATATTTGATAAATACATTTAAGTAACAATTAATTACCTAGAATATAAAAATAAATGAATTGTAAAAAAACGTGTAAAAACTTACCTTTACGATCTAAAATCGTGCAACATATATTTGATAAATAAATGAATTGTAAAGAAAACGTGAAAAATTGTGCAACATAAATGAATTGTAAAAAACGTGTAATTAGGATTCCTTATTCTTTCCCTGCTTTAAGTGAATCAATAATGTTTGATAATCAATAATGTTTGATGGTGCATGTTATGTATATTCGCAGCTGTATGAATAGACTAGATAAAACGTGTGTTAAATATTGTATAGGTTTAAGTGTAAAAATGGTGATGATGTGCTCATACGCATTCATGAGCACATACATGCGTATGAGGGTGTACATCCGTGAGACTGTGTACATCCGTGAGCATGAGCCTCATGCTCATGAGTTGCCTATAAATACTAGGCTCGTGCTCATGGACCATTCAAGTTTGTGAAATCCTATTTGAAAAGGATTCAAGCTAGAGGGATGAGTTGATGCTACTCAAACTTATCAATGATGTATACTCTTTGGGTATGGAGTGAAAGCTTTACATTTGATCATTCTATGCGTTATGCTATCCAATTAGATTTATTTTATCCAAACTTTCGTCTAAACACACCGGATCCTGAACTTCGATGTTCCACGGTAATTTTTAGCTACATTAACAAATAGCATTATTATCAAGTATAAGAATACATAATAATACAAATATACATATATACAATATTTGTTAGATATTGGTATTTTTCTTCTTTTGATTTATTTATACTATATAATTAGGACAAATATAATCGAAAATTCACTTGAGTTTTACTTATTTTGTTGTTATTTACATTAACGCCAGTAAAGCTTGTTACACATACAAACATCCATATACACTTAGTTGCATACACATGCATACCTTATGCCCAAATCTCTTGTTTTCTTTTTTATATGTTGACTAGCTCGTAATTTTATTTAACAAGTTAACGTTACTTTACGCATTAAAGTGATATGTTGATTATGAATGTTTTTAGCATCGTTATATGAGATGTGAAAATTTTTCGTTTACACAAAATATTTATTCATTTTGCTTTATACCTAACCTAGATTACCACGCTAAATCATTTTTATAAGAAAAGTGATAAAAAGCTAATAATGGATTTCTAAGAAAAGTTGGTTCAACAACTGATCGTTAGGAAAGAATCCTCATTCCTTTTTTCTCTTTTCTTTTATCAATTTTCTCACTCTTTAAATTGGATCTTAATTAACCACTCACTTTAGAACTTTTCATTTGTATTTGAAAGACTAAAATGCTAAAATAGTTTCTAAATTTAAGTCACTTTTGTCAGTTTAATCTAAAAAATAAATCTTTTGTATTTGGAACCTTAAGATTTTATTTTGTTGTCATTTTGATCCGACTAGCAAATTGAGTTAGAATTTTATGTTAGTATCCACCTTTTTTGTTGTCTTCCTCCTTTAAATTAACTGTTATTCATATGTAAAATGACAAATATACCCTTCATTTAAATGAGGAAAGCGACAAAAAGGTGGAGGTTGATAGAAATTCTAACTCAGTTTTACTATTTGATGAAAATGACAAAACAAAATGAAACCTCAGGAACCGAGATACACAAGGTTTCATTTTCAAACTAAAGTAACAAAAGTGAAGTAAACTAGAGGAATATTTTGGCATTTTACTCTATTTGAAAATACTCAAACTTTCATGTCTTGGCAAAATTTAATATTACAACAGAATCCATTAAATAAACATCGAAAATAAATATTTTATTTTTAATATTAAGGGGTATATGAAGGGTTCAAATGAGAAGAAAATCTTTGGAAGAAGAAATTTCAACCAATAAAAATGTTTTAATTTGCTTTATTTAACATATGTATTTGATGTTATTGTAAGAGTATATTGGTAAAATTACATAGATCATTACTTTGTAGTCTTCCTGACTACATTAAATTTGTAATTTCTTTTCAATATGTATATATATAATTTAGAGTGTAAGATAAATAATGAGGTATGTAGGATAAAATTTTATGTGTGTCAGGTAAAATGAAATTAACTAATTAACTGAAGAAAGAATAGCTAATATAAGAAGTTATAAACTATTTAATATTTTACCATTATACCTAATTCTTTTACTTTTTTCTTAAATTAATTTTTTCTCATTTGATCTCTAGGGGATACATAATTGCTATCTAAAATCTAGATATAAGACACATATGTTAGCAAAAAACAAAAAAAAAAACCACGAAGAACCATATTTTGATATTATATAGCCCAAGCCTTACATGAATTGAAATTCAAAAATCCAAATCTCCAACTCTATAATAAGATAAATACTAAGTTATGGCCATGTATTGATATTTGTGCTCATGTAAAATGCTTCAGAATATTTTGATCCCATAATCATCTTAAACCTTGCTCTTATATATATCAACTCACCTTCACCTTCACCACCATCACCGCACCGCATCGGCTCTACCACTTCCCATGCTAATTTCGTTAAGAAAACAATTCATCATGTTGGTTATAGTTTACAGGTTGTGCCTCATTTGTTTGTGTGTATGAACCAAAGTCACTAGAATCGCCACATTAGCCACGTCTTGTGATCTAGATCACACGTACCGGAATCAGGTACAAAATCAAAACAAACGCCCATGGTACATGATCAAGATCGTTATAAGTAGCCGTTCCCGATTCTAAACAATTGCATCCTAAGACCATGTGTAGTTATGAGTAAAACAAATGTCGTACCCTTGAGCATGAATTGACATGTGGCATGTGGGGGCATTGTGGAATGTGAAGTGAAAAGGAGGTGTAATGGTATTACCTATTCTATTTTCTAATTTCCTATTGGCCCATTCAATTAACTTTTTGATCATCAAGCGTTTTAAATGAAACGCCCAACAAAAAAGTTGCAAAAAAACGCCCAGAGGCGGTTATGATGGCGTGGAGGGGCGTTTTTTAGGAAAAAAACACCTAAAACCCCCTCCACTATAGGTGGTCTAAGTCCAATTGGTATGCATTTATGATTTATTGGGTTCGTATGTGGAAACCTAAAACACGTACCGGCATCTGAAAGGGCAATTCAAACCTGTGTTTGATTTAATGTATGAAATTGATGACGTTGTTTCTGTCTTGTATCCATTACCCCAAATTGACCCGTCAAATTAAATAAGTAATTAACTAACTCACTAATTAGAAAAAAACAAAATCAAATGATCACAAGAACAAAATGATACTGAAGATCACATGCTTCATGCTTGTACATATCCTATACATGATGTTGAAGATGGTATGTTTAATGATTCTTTCTTTCTTGATTGTTTTCTATTAATGGATGTTGAATATATCACTAAGAACGGATTTTGATACTATTTTCTAAAACAATTGTTTGATGCATTGGTTCGATTTGAAGGTTGAAATAGAAACTCGAGTTGATTGTATCAATGAGACCCGATTGAATTGATTTGGATAGCGAATTGCACAGAATTTGTTTAAAGGAAGTAATTCAAAAAAAAAAAAAAGGAATAGAAAGGTTTGCTAGAATACTAATAATTGTCTGACACACACTTATTGTTTAACCATACCATTTCAGTGTTATTATTAATTTTAATATAGACAAGGCACTTATGCAAACTTCATATAACGTTATACATATTATAAGAAAA